>APFE031646626.1:0-22684 GCA_000404065.3 Pinus taeda | reverse complement strand
CCCCTTTATTTCTAAATCTCTTTTGCAAATGCATTCTTCCTTATTCCAGTCTTAGATTATTTTGATGGTTCAAGTTGCATTTTTCTTTCTTTAGTTTGATTATGCAATCTTTCCTTTAAAGAAAGTAGGGATTGACATTAGAAATATACATACCATCTCTCGCATTTCCTGTGCTTTGTCTCTAAGTTTACGAATTCCCAGGGTTGATAATTAAGTGTTGAAGAGTTTTCTTAAGTGAAATTTGTACACCCAACATTTTGGCGCTGTTGTCAGGGAGGCGATTTGATTTGGTAAGAATTTTCTAATTATATAATAGAGGTAATTTTTCCTTCATTTTTGTAGTATTTTTTTTGGAAAAGTTTCTTTGAAGGAATTTTGCTGGTGTTTATTGATTTCTAACATCATTTTTATTAGAAATTGTTTTCTTATTTTTCTTTCTTTCTTGAAATGAATGCCTAAGAAAGGTAGGGGTTCAAAGCCCACTAAGGGCCGAAAGAATTCTGAAAACCATTCTCATATTGGGTCTCCTTCTGTGAGAAGGAAGCCCAATCCAATTCAAACCCATCACACAAGAATAGTCCACCTAGATTCTGGTGACAATAGCTCAGGTGTGGTTCAGTCTTTTGGGAGAAAAAGGGAAACAATGGCAGACTATGAAGATCATGGGGAAAGGATTGATGAAAACTAGGTAAGTGGGAACAATCCACTTTTGTGTTTCCAATTGTGGACCCCGATAATGTGGCACAAATGAAGAACATTACACCTTTAGCTCTCCCTCATTTCCATGGTAAAGTTCATGAATATCCTGAATCTTTTGCATTTTAGTTTGATATTTTGTGCAGAAGTTATGATTATTCAACTGATGCTCAGAAGCTAAGATTATTTCCTATTACTCTCAAGGACTTAGCTTTGTGTTGGTTTATGGGGTTAGGAGGAAACACTATAGCCTCTTGGGATTAGATGAAGAGAGTGTTTTTATCTAAATATCAAGAATATTGCAAATCTTGGGACATGTAGGATGAGATTTTTACAATCATACAGGATGATGAAACTCTTGAAGACTATCTAGAAAGGTTTATGTATATTTTACAAAGGTCGAAACTTGAGCTTGATTCCAATACTATTAGAACCTTGTTCTTAAGAGGACTTACTGATAATGCTAGAAATAATTTAAATCTGCTGGGACAAGGTGATATTTCTCAGCAAACTTTCAAACAAATTTGTGAATTATGTAGGAAATTCTCAAGAAATCAATATAGATCTGATAGAGGAACTCAAAATAGAAATAGGATAATTGAATCTATTGATGTGATGATTATTGGACTAGAAAATAAAATGGAAAACATGAAAATTGATATAATGAATATTGTTACCAAACAGTTGGACTCTTTAAAATTTCAGCAAAAACTCATGAAGGAACAAGAGTCATTAAGTATTTTTTGTCCTAAATGTAGAGACAAGCATCCTCCTAAAGGATGTCCTCTTAATTTGAAAGAAACTAATATGTGTGTTATTTTTGCAGAAGACCATATCACAGAAAATGGTCCCTCTATACCACGACTTAAAGCTGTATTTATAGGGGGACAGTCTAAAGCTGAATACTTGTATGCTATGGGAGCAAAAATAAATTGGCCTCAGGTAGGTGCAAGTATGGCTCCTAAATTTTCTCCACACTATTTTGGTTATAATTCACATGCATATTCTTATCCTAACACTAATCAGCAGTGGGAGTATGGAAACCAATATTAGCATGGGAAACCTTCTCAACCATGGCAACAAGGTTAGAGAGGGCTAACTCATTCTCCATATTCCTACTAGCCACCCATGCAATCATATCCATCTACACATGCACCTTATCCAATGCCTCAACCTTCGAGTCAGTCTACTCCACCATTACCTTTACCTCCACCTTTTCGTCCTCCTCAGTTGCCTGCTAAGCCTATGCCCAATCTTAACAATAATAAAGTAGTGTAAATGATCTATGTAAAAAACCCACCTTTATTCGAGTACCAGTCTATTCCAGTTGGGGTTCATGGTATTCAATTAAGATCGGGAAGGACTGTAACATCCGAAAATCAAAAGAAACCTAAAGTGATTGTTGAAGAGAAAGAAGAAGAAGAAACTCTTAATCATTCTTCGAAAGTTGTCACTAAGTAGACCTTACCTCTGAATCCTTGCCACCTTCTTCCAACCAGTCTCCCTTCCCAGAGAGGCTAGTAATGGAAAGAAGTGAGCTTGTTTTTAAGACAAGCTCGGCATCAGAGCTTCAAAATCTTTTCTTTAAGATACCTCTGCTCCAATCCATCAAAGAGATCCCTATTTTGCATTAAGATTATTAAGGAACTCTGTCTCAAGAAACCCAGGAAGAAGAGATTGGAACCCCAAACCATTCAATTCGTTGATAGGTTAGCAGAGTTCATGATGGGATGTGTGTCTATGGAAAAATATACTAATCCCAGAAACCTTGTTGTCTCAGTTCAGATTGATAATGTCCTTAACTCTAATGTTCTTATAGACCTAGGGGCAGCCATTAATGTCATGACTAAGTACACCATGGATCAACTTTGGTTATATCATCTTCGCCCTACTCCCACTGTGCTTGAATTAGCAGATAGATCTAGAATTAAGACATAAGGATTACTGGATAATGTGATCATCTCATTTGATTCTTGGCAATATCCTGTTAATTTCATTGTGCTTCAGCCAAAGAACCCAGTAGGAGGACATACCTTTATCTTGGGTTGACCATGGCTTGCTATAGTCAATGCAAATATTGGATGTCGCTTCGGTGATATGTATATTTCACATGGTGAAGCTAGGAAGAAAGTTACTTCATAACCCCCCGCCAGATCCATTCAGGACCTTCGAAATACTTTATGGTTGTATCAGAGCAGTGATGAGGAGATTCAGCCCATTTCCTTTATCCATCAGCATATTGGGTCTTCAAAAAATGATGAGATTCAATATTTCTTGAATAATCTAGAAACTATGCCTAATTTTGAGCTATTGAGCCAGATCTTCAACCTAGATTTTCAAGATAACCATGATTCTCATTCTTCTGTACTGTTGCATTTGGCCACCCCCTTGAGTACTCCTAAGCCTGATACTACTCTTGTTGATATTAGCCCCAGTAAATCCTTGTATATTAGTTCATATTTGGACTCATCTCAGCGAGAGCAGCTTGTGAATTTGTTGCAAAACCATCTTAGTGCCTTTGAATGGGGCTATGAAGATATGAAGGGAATCCCCCCTGAAACTTGTACACATCATATCTATATTTAGGAAGGATCTCGACCTGTCTGACAACCCCAAACATGAATGAATCTAGTTCTAAGAGATATTGTGAAGGAAGAAGTACAAAAGCTCTTAGATGTTGGTTTTATCTATCCTATTTCTGATGGTCAGTGGGTCTCTCCATTAGTGCTAGTGCCTAAGGAAGATGGAAGATGGCATATTTGTATTGATTATCAAGAATTAAATGAAGCCACTCTCAAATATTACTTCCCTCTCCCTTTCATTGACTAGGTGATTGATACCCTTGCAGGAAAGAAATACTTTTCCTTTTTGGATGGCTCCAGTGGTTATAACCAGATATAGATTGCACCTGAGGATCAAGATAAAACTACTTTTACTAGTCCATGGGCTAAATTTTCTTATAGAGTGCTTCCCTTTGGTTTATGTAATTCTCTGGCTACGTTTCAAAGGCCATCCCTGGCCATTTTTTCTAATCTAGAATTTGTAGAAATTTATATGGATGACTTTTCTGTGTTTGGTGATTCTTTTCAGGAAGCTCTCGAAAACCTGGAAAAATTACTTCTTCATTGTCAGGAATCCCATCTCGCCTTGAGTGAGAAGAAATTTAGATTAATGTGCAAAGTGGGAATAGTACTTGGCCATTTGATTTCTACTAAAGATATCCAAGTTGATCCAGCAAAGATCGAAATCATTATGCATTTTCCTGCACCCAAAACTCAAAGGGAAGTAAGGGGTTTTTTAGGACATGCTGTTTATTGTAGGAGATTCATTGAATTTTTTTGTAAGATAGTTGCTCCTCTTTTCCAACTTCTAGCTAAGGATAGCGAATTTTCTTGGACCACAGCTTGCCAACAGTCTTTTGAAACATTGAAGGAAAATTTAGTGCATGCACCAGTTTTAAGAGGTCCTAACTGGTCTCTGCCTTTCCATATTTCCTTTGATGCTTTAGACTTGGCTATTGGCGCAGCTTTAGGAAAAGAGGAAAATAAACAATCCTATGTTATTTATTATATTATTAAGAATTTGGCTTCCACTAAATTAAATTATATATTTACAGAGAAAGAGTTTTTAGCTGTAATTTTTGCAATTAATAAGTTCAGGCACTATATTACAGGATATGAACTATTTGTACATACTAATCATTCAGTGATTAAATATTTGATGAATAAACCATTAACTAGCAGTAGAGCGACTAGGTGGTTACTATTGTTGCAGGAATTTAACATTACTATTGTTGATAGACCAGGAAAATCTAATGTTGTATCAACTTTTCTTTCTGGATTAGATAATCCTGGTGAAGCAACTCCTGTTAATGATGATTTTCCAGATGAACATCTTTTTGCTATGTCAATAGATTCCCCATAGTTTGCTGACATTGCTAATTACTTGGTTACTGGGAAAACACCACCCCACTTGTCCACTCGTGAAAAGAGGAGTATTGTTCAAAAAAGTGCTATATATTCCTGGATTCAAGGGGACTCTTTTATACCAGTCTAGATCTGATTATCCGTAGGTGTGTAAGAGAGGAGGAAGTGTTTGACATATTAAAATCTGGTCATGATGAACCTTGTGCAGGCCACTTCGCTGATAAGCGGATTGCATATAAAGTATTGTGTGTTGGTTACTTTTGGCCCTCCTTGTTTAAGGATGCCAAATAGTATGTCAAGCATTGTGATAGTTGTCAATGAATGGGCCAGCCTAATCAAACCAATGAAATGTCTTTATGCCCTCAACTTATGATTGATCCATTTGAAAAATGGGCTATTGATTTTATAGGGCCAATAAATCCAACATCATTAAGTAAAAAGCATATCTTCGTTTGTAGAGATTTTGTTATGAAATGGCTAGAAGCTAAAGTTGTTTCTTTTGCTACAGAAAAAGTTGTTTTTGTTGTTTCTTTTTACTGAAAGCTTTACTAGATTTTGTGTTCCTAGAGAAATTTTTTCTGACAATGGTTCGCAGTTTATTTCTAATTTGGTATAGGGTGTGATGGAGCAATATAAGATCCGGCATAGGAAATCCACACCGTATCACCCGCAAGCAAATGGCCAACTAGAATCCACGAACAAAGTGATTGAGTCCATTATTACAAAGATAGTCAATATGCATCGGAAGGACTATGCTGAATGGTTACAAGAGGCTTTGTGGGCATACAGAACCACTTAGAGAAATAGCATGGGACATACACTATATGCGCTGGTATATGGAAAATAGGCTTTGTTACCAATTGAATTCCAGATCAAAATTTTCAGAACTGTAGTTCAGTTAGGACTAGATCTCTCTAAGGCACAACAACAGAGTTTTCTCCAATTAAATGAGTTAGATGAACTTCGTAGGGATGTTGTTCAACATAACATACTAATTCAGTGGCAACGCAAAAGGTGGCATGACAAGTCTATTCAGAAAAAGAAATTCCAACCAGGTGATTGGGTGCTCCTTTATGATTCTAGATTTAAAATCTTTAAAGGGAAATTCCATAAACGTTGGATGGGACCTTATGAAGTTATCCGAGTATTTGAGAATAGAGCAGTAGAAGTTAAAACTATTGATGGACAAAGTTCAGTATTCTTGGTAAATGGGCACAAGTTAAAGAAGTATTTTCAGCCACCTACCAGGAAAGATTTTACACAACAAGTCCAACAGCAATTTGGGGCGGTAGTGGTGAATGGTAATACCAGCCTTTTGAAAACATGAATTCTCTTTCTTCTTAAAAATAAAAATAAAAATAAATAAATAAAATGAGAAAAAAAAAATATTCTCCTATAATTATGAAAATCAGTTCGATGACATGATTGCAGAAGGATAAACCTGAAAACTAGCTTGTTGGCGGGAAGATCAAAAATCTCTAATAAAAAGAAAATGTTGCTTGATCTTTAGATATGCTAGCTACCACCAAGTAAAAGTAGGTTCAACAGAACCAACCTTTATACAGTCGGGGAAATTAGCATGGATATTTTTACTAAAGTAATGCTTAATTTTCATTGTAGTTATTTTTTCTTACACCAGTGCAGGCAGACGTTCCAGAAAATTTTCTACCTTTCTTCATATTCCACTTTCGTAATATTCCCTCAGTTTTCTTCTTCAATCCCAGAATGATTAACCTTCCCACATTCTTCTAATTTACCCTATCCGCTTGGAAGAAATCCCACTTTAAACTTGAAATTTTTTCCCTATCCCACTTCTATTTTTTCCCTCTTTGGTACTATTCTTGGAATCCCTATAATAGAATTCCTTCCCATTCTGAAAATTCCCCTTTCCGAATTCTTTATTCCCCTATGAATTTATTGCAAGATATCACACACAAAGAGCAAAAGGATATGCTTTGAAGCATCAAGAAAGGGCGAAGCAGATTTTTAGTATAAGTTGAGGAAGTCATGTGGAAATGTAGCCTACATTTTATTTAAATTCTATGCTTTTAGATATTATGCTTTCATTAGTGAAAGCATGTTGTCCTATATGATAAAATTAGCAGAAAGGTACTAGCAGAATAGTATGATTTAAGCGGTGCAAGCAGATCAGTGCAAGCATGCACCTTGTCAACAACATAGTACAAGTTATTTTTATAGCATATGGCATAGGAAAGTGGTCATCATGAAATTTATATGAAGTCCTTTCACTTAACCGGCGAAGTAACTATGCTATCATACTAAATAGGAGAAAATTATTTAAAGTATAACGTGTTTTTAAGTTAGAAATCATGACCTTTTTTAATAAATGCTAAGTTCTTTTCTTGAATTATGAAGGAATGCTGAAATGTTTTAACCGCTTCTTGGACATGATTACCCCTATCCACCATAATCCTGAACGTCCTTCACTCATAATTATTACCTCACCTAGCCGTTAAACCACCGCCGCAAGTACCAATCCGGCCTGACCTCAAAGATGATGTGCAACTACGGTGAATTAACTAGTGATATGATGGAAAGGATGGCAAACAATTAGATTTCTATTTATAAGGATTTCCCTAGTATTGCAAGTAAAATTTTAGAACTCAACTGTTCATAGTTGTTAAGCAGCAATGTCGCTTGTTCGAAATGAACTCCTGTCTCTCAGCAAAATAGAGCAAACAAAAAAGTAACACAATAGTCTTGCACTATTGTGAGACTCAGGTTTTCTTCCGTTTCTGTAGTTGTTTGACGGGTAAGATAAAGAAGTGGCTCTACAGTTCGCAAGGAGTTTTAGAAATGACCGAGTGAAAATTGGGCCTCTCAAATTCAAAGTCACAGAGGAATTCATAGCAGCAGTGACAGGTTCAGAGAACACTAGAGAACAATGGTTTAAGAATCAGAAGCTAGAAAGGAAATGTTGGAAGTCTTTCGTCGTTAATTAAAAGATAGAGGTAGACTGGAAAGTAGAAGTTCCACACAGTGCCCTGTTGGATTAGTGGAAAGACCTCCTTTTCATTTTACAAAAGTTTGTGACCTGTGAGGGAAGATACACCCACACTTTGGTATATCATTTTAGAATTCTGAAACATTTTGAAGTAGGCTAGCATGTTTGGTGGAGGATGAATTTCCCCTATTTTCTGCTCAAAAGCATGGAGAAAATGGCTAAAAATGTACAGGACGGTAGGGCAGACCAGGCCGACACAAGGTTATATGATCACAGCCTAATAAAAATTTTTGTCTTGAAACAGTTAGAAGTGAAAGGTATGACATGGGAAGTGCTGTTAAAGTAGCTGCACAAAGGGACAATAGCTGGAAAGGGGATAGAGGGCCCTGCCAGCACAAGCAAGGGCTTGAGAAAAAATGAAAAGGGAAGTCCTTCTTGCACCAGTGCAAAAAGGAAGCGATCTGAACAAGCATAGAAGGCCTCGTCTTCAAACGAGAGGAAGACTAGCGCACGAGCTGAAGAGACCCCTTTGACCCCCGAAAATGACAACTTGTCATTCCTTGCAGACGCAACAAATTTTGCAGAGGTTGAGGATGATGCTCTATTAGCTGATTTTATCAAGAAGCCATAGAAAACGAGTAAAGTCTCTGATGCAGGCAAAGAACCATAATCCCCACATGGTGTGGAATCCCCTCTTACACCAGTACAAGAAGAAGCACCAGTGTGAGAAGAAGAACCAGAGAAAGAAGTAGAAAACGAAGAAGCAGAAGAAGAAGAGACAAGAGGAGAAGAATCCGACAATGAAGAAATATAAGAAGAAGAAAAGGAAAAATCCAAAGAAGAAAAGGCGGAATCCAAAAAAGAAGAGGCAACCCCACAGAACATAAAACAGAAGAAGAAAAAGAAGAGGCGGACCCCACAGAAGATAAAGCAGAAGAAGAAGAAGAAGAAGAGGTGGAATTTGAAAAATAAGCAGAAGAAGTAGAGGTAGGAGAATAAGAACCAAAGGAGGAAGAACTAGAAGAAGAAGAACCAGAGGAGGAAGAAATAGAAGAAAAGGGATCAGAGGGAGAAGAGTTTCCTGATGCAACCATGGTGGATATGCAGGTCTCTAAGAAAGACACAGCTCCTGCCAAAATAGAAAAAGAGAAGGAATTGGTAACTCTTGCTGCTCGGGTAGTTGAGTTAGAGCTTCAAGTGCAGAATTTAGAGCAACTTGTAGCCAAAGCACAGGAGGACAAAGAACAGAAGAAAGGAGACTTAAATGCAGGGTTTGAGAGTCTGAATATGGAAGTTCAATTCTTGTCGTACCGAGCTGGTTAGTGTTTTTGTGGACAAGCTGTTCCGAAGGTTGATGAGGGCTTGGAAGTGCAGATTGAACTTTGTATGTGATGCTATTCTGTGAGTTCATATGGAGCTGGATCTTAACGTTTTGCTGTTTTTGGGAGGTATTGAGTTTTTTGAGGAGACACAAGTTTAGGATAATGAGTCCCCTGTTTTGCTTCTTTTTGCTGTTTTTTGTTTCCAGCTCAACCATTCACTGTTTTCCTGTCTTTTGTACCCTTGTCTGACTTTCCGAGAGAACATCTTTGCTGATTTTAATTGTATTTTTCATAGTAGATATTATTATATTGTGATTTCTCTTATATTCACTCTTGTAGCCTATTGAACCAATTCTTTACAGTCAGGTTCTTACCTTGACTGTTTATTTAGTGCACAATAGTATCTGCATTTGTTGCTACATCTATTGTTTGAGAGATTGCCCTCCTTATGCTAGCTATTTTTGCTTTAGACGACAGCCGTTTTGGTCTTACGGCACCGAGCTTCAGGTATCCAGCTAGGCAATCCAAAGAATTGTGATCTGTTTATGAATAACGTGCCTCGGGGATTGTCTCGACCATTTGTAAAGTGCCTAATTTGAATGCCTAAAGCTTACGTCTCATATGACTTCTGTACTCTGTTACATGACTTGCCTTGGGTGAGGATTTCTATAATGATGTGTAATAGATTGATATTTTTGTCAGTTTGTATGCACACAGATCTACCCCGGGAGGTGTACCAGGGTTGTATTTTGTTTCTCCTTGGTCTGGGTTCTGTGTATCACGCAGTATTTTCCTCTATGAATTACTACAGAGTGATCTTGCCTTGTGTTTCATGAATCAATTTTTGTTTGAAATTTGATGAATTGGAGAGTGTATATTGTTTCTATTTGAAAGGAGTGCGCTGGTTGCTAGTGCCAGCCAACCTTGGATATTTGCCTTCTTTTCTTTGTTGTATTTTGTTTCTGCTGCCTGTGTGATTTCGTTTACTACCCATTACTTCTTGTTTGGGTGAAAGGATATCTGCCTTTTGATGTAGTTAGAATTGATTTTCTGGATCTGATTTTGGTTGGTTTCCCCACCTCTAAGCGGACTGTCTTGCAGCCGTGTCTTTGGTCATTCATTTTCAGTTCTTGATGGTTTTCCCCACTGGTCGAGCTGGAGGCATCCTGCTACAGCAGTGACTTTGGTGGTCACTTTCCAATTTTGTTGATGGTTTTCCCCCCTTTCCAAGAGAGATATCAATTACCGATGTTGTTGTACTATTCCTTTGTGCAGTTCTGTTTGCTTTGGTTTTTCTGCCTGTTCCAAGTTGGGGATATGCACTGTAATGCACGTTGGTGTGATGAGATGCTTTTAGTTTACTTCCAGTAGTTTTCTTTCTTTCATTAGTGCTTCATGTCAAGATAGATTATAAGGATTGTTTCTATTTGCATTGTGTTACGATCATAACATTGATTTTATTGTGCGATATGATTTTGCAACTCTTGTTAATTTAATTTATTTGAGAGTTCAATGCTACGTGTGTGAAGTTTGATGTATGCAAGATCTAGTTTCTTGTCACTGTATGTGATGTTCTGCCTTGAGAGCGTTGACGGGCTTGCACGAAGGAGTATGCTTTTGTTCGGGACCATTTATGCCGTCTTCCTGAATCTTTGTTCTGCTCTCGTTCTGGCGTCTTGAAGTCGGATCGATTAGTGCTCGCTGGAGTCCTACCTAAGCAGTTTGCAGGGTGCTTCAGTTGAGGCTGCTATATTTTCTAGTAGCAGCTTCACACAGGGTTAATCGCTATATTTGGAGTGGTTTCCCCTTTACTAAATTTTTGGAGCTGGATTTTTCCTATTCCTGTCTTAGATTATTTTAGGTCCCGCCTTTTTCTTTCTTTATTTGATTTCACATTCTTTCCTTTAGAGAAAGTCGGGATTGACATTCGATATTCCTAGCTCTCGGCATTCTGTGCTTGCTCTAATTTTATACATGGGTTGAAATTCCGTGTTGGGTAGTTTCCTTATTCAATCCTGCACCCCTTATTGTGCAAGCTCTCGATGAGTGGTTGTTGCTTAGGATGCTTCATTCCTAGTGAATGAACCAAAGTCTCAGTTATGTGTATCTCTTGATTAATTTTATCTTTAATTCCATAGATGATCGTTGTTCTCAACTATTTTGGAGCTAGTCTCTCGGGTTTTTTTGCAGAAAACGTAGGGAACTTGACTTGACTCTTTTAACGATACTCTGAGTTCTACACCATTCCAGTCTATTGGGCTGTGGCTGTAATGACTTCTGGTCACGGCTGACAGAGCATGTGTGTAGTTTTCAGGTTGAGACAGTGGTCGTGTTCTTGTCAGGCAGGCTTATTTTTGGAGGTTTCTTTTTTAGGCATGACTAGTCGTAGAATGCAGGTGAAAAATGAGGTATTATGTTTAGGTGCATTTTTTAAGGCAACTAGATCAGTTGCTGATTTAAAACAGGGTACTTATCATGTCTTATACCATGTTAAACAGACATGGTCAGTGACAAAGAATGGTGCTAAAACATGGTTTCAATATCACAATAGATATTTGTTGATTATGTGACCGTTGGTATTCACATTTCAATGCTCTTTCTGCTTTTCCATTCGGCTTCCTCGTAACTATTTAGGATTTGTTGCTAATACTTAGATTACCAATTAAGTGACTTGATTTGCAAGATTATAAACTTTAGATGTGAAGCTCACTTGCAACAAGTTCGTAAATCCACAAGAAACAATATAACCAATCATCCAATTATTCACTTGTTTAGCAATGTGATAGAGATATACTAGCTATAAAATGCGATAATGATAGCATTCATCACCAATGTTATTTCTCTAGAGAAATAAGCCAATTTTATCCAACAATTGCCAATTCAATTACCCTTTTAGAGAACTTATGTTTGTCAATGAGAATGCAAAAAATGATATCCTTGAGTCCAAGAATGCAATGGATGAAAATGAAAATGATGATATGTTTATGTATGCAATGCAAAAAAAAAAATGCAATAGATGTTAGCTAAGAGACCAATGATTGCAGTAGTAAAAAAAACACCCAACCACACAAGAGGACACTTACTCAAGATGCACAATATGCTAGGATTGAATTCCTAGTGAAATTAGATGATTGTCCACTACTTTTATACCACATTCAAGACTATCATTAAACCTTATGACGCATATATGAGACCCTAGATTAATATGACAGACCTCAAAAAATGACAAGATATGCCAATAAATGCAAGCCCAACCAATGCAAATGATATTCCAATGATAAGAGATGACTGCAAGTTAATTATTATGCCATTGTCATGTAATTTGGTCATTGATATAGGTGACTTATGATGGTTGTAGGTGATTATATCAAGCTTGAACTTTCACCATAGTTTTCCACAATTTCACTTATTTGCAACTAATGAACCAAAAGACAAATGTTTGTAGCCTTAAGTGAAATATTGATGAGTTCAGACTTATTTTATGTTTTTTTAAGCTATTAACATACCACTATCATATATGTTTCAAAATTGTAAATGAAAACAATGATTACAATGAGGGCTTAGAAGGCAAACCAAGAGGCCAAATGGCCTTGTAGATGGATGACTAGGCTTCCTAAAACCACAATGTTAATTTCAAAATCATTGCAAGACAAGACGCTAAAGACCATAAACCAGTGCAAACCCAATCAATGATTGAAGAATGGCTTGGATGAGGGATATAAAATGGTTAATAGTCCAACAATGGGGCTAATAGGATAAGGGTAAGGAAGCAATGAGGTGAAGATGGCCCAAGAAGGCCATGACAAGGGAAGAGAAGGCCTAAAAGGCCTATGGGACACAAGGAAAATTCTCTTAGAAGCAATAGTAATTCCTAAGAGGCATGCACCTAAGGGAAAAGGGGAAAAGGAGAATGAACGATAGGGTTTGATTCCCCTCTAAGGCTACAACAAGGCCCTAAAGGCCTGTGACTATGTAAGGAAATCGCTCTAAGGGCTACGATAAGGGTATAAGTCCCCAAAAGGGAAACCAAGAGCCTTAGGAGGGTTGGCAACAAGGGATCAACACCTTAAAAGGCTATAGTCTTAGGGAACAAGGACAAAAATCGCTAGGCTAGGAAGGCCACAACTAGGCCTTAGAGGCCTTAGAAAATCTTCAGACCTTGCAAACAACAAAAATATTAACTCAATCAAAATATTTTCCACAAAAAAAATTCAAAAATTCACCTTGATAGGGCCAACATCTTCCTCTCTTAGTTGGATTTTTAGCTTAGATGAGGTTTAGATAGTAGCTTTTTCCTTTGTAGGCCTAGATCAACATCTAAAACCCCATTGATTTGCTTGAGATGGCTAGTATCTCACGTGGAAAGGTGAAACCTTTCAAAACCTAGCTCTAGGGCTTGATTCTCCACAACATAATTTGATTTCCTTTGATGGCTTGAAGATTTGCCTTCAAAAAATGAAAGAAATAATTCTAAAACCCCAAATATATACACAAAATTCAAAACCCAAAGTGCTAGAAAATAAAACAAGGGTCAGAAAATAAGTTTACTAATATTTACAAATGTACAATGTTTAGAAAAGAAATTTATTAACTTTCATTAGCAAATTAAATATTTGTAGCCTAGGATCAAATAAAAGTTTTCAGAAATTTTTAAATAGATTTCATGGATGAATACCTTCGAAAGATAGACCAACCAAAACCCTCCTCCAAAATAATTTGTCACAATGAAAGCTTAAAGCCCGAACAAGGTCAGATCTTCCCCATATTTTGTGAACTTGGAGCGCAAGGGCTAGTATACTTGTAATCTCTATTAAATATTAAGATAAATTGTTAGATCATATAGTGAATTAGATCACCAAAGAGAGCTCATACAGATAGAATGTTCTTATCACTAACAAATGAAATAACAGATAAATATGTAGCAAAATATAGGATAAACACATAACTAGGACATCCCACAGATCAGCAGATGGAAGAACACCATGAGTTGAACACCAAAGTCTTTCTATTATGAGAAAAATGTTTCCAACGGAGTAGAAACTCAGCACATGCATTACAAAATGACCTCATCCATAGATGGGAAATATAAGTTGAATGTCTTCCTTATAGATAAAACCCCTCCAAATGGAAAATAACAACTAGTTGGCTTGATCCTCCTCAAAATAATCTCAAATGTCTAAAATAAATTTATCATCTTTTAATCTCCGTGGTCAAATTTTTATTTTTGTTGAAAAAATCAAATTTCTCTTAAAAACCATATTTTTATTAATCCAAAAATTAATATTTTGGATTAATTTCCTCAAAATTTTGACTTTGGCTTAACCACCAAGGTCCAAGGGCTCAAATTTACTTAAAATATCCATTTTTCCCTTGTGGCCAAATTTTCTTAAAATGTTCATTTTTCCCTTGGTGGCGGGCCTCCAAAAATTAACTTCTTGTTCACCAACAATTTTTTTTTTTCCACTTTGAGATAAATCAATCTCTATAATTCTTTTTTGACTCAAAATTAATTATTTTTTTCGGTTAGGATTTTTATTTGATTTTGTCAGAAAATTTAAATAATTGACTCTCAAGGGGACTTAATTATTTTTCCACCCTCAAATATTTTAGTCATGGTTTCTAATTGTGAGGGACTATTCACTAAAATATTTTTAGATCAAAATATTACAATTAATTCAACCATTGGAAGGAGATATACACATTTAGACCTGACCATCAAGACATTACCCAACTATGCAACATAATATGATCTAGTATGAAACCAAGTGTGCTTATAATAAAATAATTTAATCATGGTGTTCTGTTTATGAGGGACCATGCACTAAAATTATTCCTAAACACACTTTTACAATAGATTCAATAAACACTAGGACTCACCTAAGACCTTGTCAATGAATTCCACTCTAGCTTTAGGGTTTTAGTTAGAAGAAAAACTATGTCAATTAGGCATGTTTACAAACACACATAATTTGGGGAAGGTAAAAAACTTCCTAGGATGAAATGCTTTAACAAAATATGAGGTTTACCTAGGTGTTGTTACATACATAAATGATCATATTAGCATCATGTATAATAAACTTTGCAGAAATTGGGCTTACAATGATATATTAATTGTGATTGATGACTTTGATCTTCGAAAAACATTCTCCACTTCTTTGTACTCTACTTTCTTGGATTGTTGACAAAGTGTGGTCAACAAGACCAAAATAGCATAGTCTAGTCTTCTCTAGCATATCTTATCCTATTCCACCCTACTCTAGCATAGCCTACTAGAGCCTTACTTTTAGCCTAGCCTAGCGTACTATAGTGTACTCTAGCATAGCCTAACTTAGTCTACTCTAGCCTAACCTACACTGATATAGCCTACCCTAGCCTACTCTAGCTTAGCTCACTATAGCCTAGCCTTGCCTAGCTTAGACTATCTTAAACTATCCTAGCCTAGTCTACTCTTGCCTTATCTAGCCTAGCCTACTCTTGCCTACTCTAGCCTAGACAACTCTAGTTTAGACTACTCTAGCCTACTTTAGCCTAGCCTAGCCTAGCCTAATCTAACCTAGATTAATCTAGCCTACATTTTCCTAGAAGAAGCTAACCTCTGGCATATCATACACTGGCCTACTCTTCCCTACTTGGTAGTGAAAATTTTAAGGATGGAAACTTATCTTAAAGTTTGAAAACATTGGTGAACCTCACTATTCCCTAATAGGCAAACTATAAAATGTTTATTGATATATTTGTAACAATATTCAAATTTATAATGGTTTTATGTATAGTCTTTATATAATGTTGGAAATTTTTAAGGTAAAATAATTTGATATTGTAAAATTTGGGCGAATCATTTTTATAAAAAATGGAAATTGGTGAATCCTTTTTGTGGAAATATCATGGAAAATTAGCCCACCTGCAAATATTAGCCCCTAAAATTTTCCATGCTACTCGAGCCTAGGCTACTCTTAGCAAGCCTAGCCAATTTCACCTTAGATAATTTGGCATAGCCAAGTCTATCTTGGCCTACTCTAACTTAGACTACACTCACATAGCTTAGCTTACCTCTAGATTACTCTACTCTACCCTACCTGATCCTATCCTATTTTTTTAAATCCTATCCTATTAGAGCCTAGCTAAACATAGCCTAGAGAAGCTTAGCTAATTCTAGTCTAGCCTAGCTTAACAAAATTTATCCTACTCTATCCTTACATATCCTACTCTAACATAACCTAGCCTATCTTAACCTATTATATCCTAGCTTATTGTAGCCTATTCTAGCCTACAATATCCTATCCTACCCTACCTTACACTAGCCTACTCTATCCTAGCATTCTCTAGTCTACTACAGCATACTCTACCCTAGGCTAGCCAACCTACCCTACTTTATCATAGCCTGGCCTACCCTACTTTATCATAGCCTGGCCTACCCTACTTTATCATATCCTACCCTAGGCTAGCCTACTATACTCTAGCCTACTCTATCCTAGTCTAGCATATCCTATCCTACTGTAGGCTACTCTATCCTAACCTATTCTACCCTAGCCTAACCTAGTATGTTAAACCTACTTTAGCTCAACATATTCTAACCTATCCCAACTTATTATAACCTAGCCTACTGTATCATACCCTTCCCTAATATAGCCTAATCTATCCTAGCTTAACCACTCCATCTTATCCTAATTCACTCTATCTTACCCTACTCTAAACTTCTCAAACCTACTACAGCCTAATCTATTTTAGACAACTTTATTCTACTCACCTAGCATAGTCTAACCTACTCTAGTCTAGCGTAGTTTAACCTAATCTAGTCTACTATATCCTAGCATGTTCTAACCTACTATATCCCATCCTAATTTAGCCCACTTTAGGCTATCTTACTCTAACCTAAGATACTATAGCTTATCCTATCTTAGTGTAGCTTACTTTATCCTTACATAGCCTAATTTAGCCTAGCCTATACTAGCCTAGCCTATCTTAGCTTACCCTACTCTAGCGTAGCCTACTTTAGCCTAGCTTATCCTACTCTAGAATAGCCTAATATAGCTTAAACTACTCTAGCTTAGCCTAAGATATTATAGCCTAGCCTAGCTTAACCTACTCTGGCTTAGCCTAGCTTAACCTACTCTGGCTTAGCCTAGCTTAATCTAGCCTAGCTTAGCCTAATTTAGCTTGACCTACTCTAGCGTGGCCTAGCCTTCTCTAACTCAGACTACTCTATCTAGAATACTCTATCCTAGTCTACTTTAATGTAATCTACTCTAGCCTAGCCTAGCCTAGTCTGCCTTAGCCTACTTTAGTCTAGTCTAGCCTAGCCTACTTTAGGTTTTCCAACTATAGTCTGGCTTAGCCTACTCTATCCTACTCCATCGTAGCCTATCGTAACCTAGTCTAACCTGGCCTGGGTTAAGCTATCCTTTTGTAGCCTACTTTAGTTTGGCATAGTGATTTAGCTTAGAATATCTTAGCCTAGCCTACTCGACACTGACATGCTTTAGCTTAGCCTACTCTAGTCTAGCTTAGCCTATCATAACCTACTCTAGCCTAGCCTACTCTAGCATAACCTAGCCTAACTTACTCTAGCCTAGCTAAATACAACCTAGCTTACCCTACTCTAGCCTAAATGACTCTATCCTAGCCTAGTTTAGCTTATCATAGCCTAGCCTACACTCTAACATATCATGACATAGCCTACTCTAGCCTAGCCTACTCTAACCTAGCTTATGCTAGACTACTCTAACCTAGACTAGCCTAGCTTACTCTACCCTAAGCCTGCCCTACTCCATCCTACCCTGACACAACCTATCATAACCTAATCTACCTTAGCCTAGCCTAGCCTAGCCTATCCTAGCCTGGCCTAGCCATTTCTATCCTACCCTACCCTAGCATAACCTGGCCTAACATAGACTAGTCTAGCCTAGCGTAGCATAACGTACTCTAGCGTAGCCTAATCTAGCATGCCCAAGCCTACCCTAACCTAGGCAGCCTACCCTAGCCTACCCTAATTTAGCCTTGCATACTCTAGCCTAGACTACTCTAGGCTAGTTTACTCTAGCCTAACCTAGCCAAACCTAACCTAACCTAACCTATTCTAGCCTAGCCTATGCTAGCCTACTCTAGCCTAGCCTACTCTTGCCTAGTCCAATCTAACATAAGCTATCATTACATATTCTACCCTAATCTACTCTAGCCTAGCATAGCCTAGTCTGCTCTAGTCTAGCCAAGCCTACACTAGCCCAGCCTACCCTAGCCTAGCTTAGCCCAACCTACTCTACACTAGTCTAGCTTACAATAACTTAACCTAGCCTAGCCTAGCCTAGCATAATCTAGCATAGCCTAGCCTAGCCTAGCCTACACTAACCTAGCACACCCCAATTTATCCTAACCTAGCCTAGCTTACTCTAGGAGAACCTACTCTTTCCTAACCTAGTCTAGTCTATCCTAGCCCACTGTAGCCTAGCATACTCAAGTCTAGCCTAGCATACTCTAGCCTACTAACTTATCCTAGCCTACCCTAGCTTACTCTAGCCTACCAACCTAGCTTAGCCTAGCCTAACTTATTCTAGCCTACTCTAGTCTACCCTACTTTAGTATACCTTAGCCTGCCCTAACCTAGTCTACTTGATCCTAGCCTAGCTTACTCTAGCCTTCCATCCTAGCTTAGCCTAACCTACTCTAGTCCACCCTACTTTAGGCTACCCTAGCCTAGCCTAACCTAGCTTATACTAGCCTACTGTGGTTTACCCTACTATAGGCTACCCTAGCCTACACTAACCTAGTTTACTTAATCCTAGCCCAGGCTACTCTAGGCTACCCTGACATAGCCTTCCTTAGCCTACTCTAGCCTAGCCTAGCCTACCCTATCCTACCATAGCTTAGCCAACTCTAGCCTACCCTAGCTTACCTTAGTCTAGCCTAGCCTAGCCTAGCCTAGGTGGCCTCACCTAGCATAGCCTACCGAACATAGTCTAGCCTAGCCTAGCCAAGCCTACTCTAGTATAGCCTAGCCTAGCCTATCCAAGCCTACTCTAGCATAGTCTATCTTATCATACTCTAGCATAACCTACCCTAGCATACTATATCCTAGCATAACATGACATACTCTACCCTCTCCTAACGAACTTTAGCCTAGCCTAGACTAGCCTACATTAGCTTAGGTTAGCCTAGCCTAGCATAACTTACTCTACCCTAGCCTACTCTAGCCTAACCTACTCTGGTCTAGCCTACTCTAGGTTCACCTAACCTATTCTAGTGTACTAGCCTAGCCTACCCTATCCTAGTCCACTCTGGCCTACCCTAGCCTACTCTCGCCTAACCTACTCTAGTCTAGGGTACTTCAGCTTACCCTAGGATAGCCTACCTTAGCCTACCATAGCATACCCTACCCTACTATAGTTTAGCCTATTCTAACCTAACCTACTCTAGCCTAACCTAACCTACTCTTGCCTAGCCTAGCCTACTTTAGCCTAGCCTAGCACTCTAGCCTACTCTAGCCTACCCTCGCCTACTATAATCTTGCCTAGCCTAGCCTAGCCTACTCTTTCCTAGCCTAGCCTACCCCAGCCTACCTTAGCCAAATCTATCATATCCTATCCTATCCTAACCTATCTCTATCTTAGCTTACTCTAGACTACCCTATTGTACTTTAGCCTAGCTTAGCCTAGCCTAGCCTACTCTAGCATACCCTAACGTAGCCCTACCCACTCTAGCCTAGCCTACTCTAGCCTACCTTAGCCTAATCTATCCTAGCCTAGCCTACTCTAGCTTAGCCTACTCTCGCCTACCCTAGCCTACCCTACTGTACTCTAGCCTACCTTAGCCTAGCCTAGCCTAACCTAGCCTAGCCTACTCTACTCTACTCTAGCCTAGGCTAACCTACTCTTGCCTAGCTTAGCCTAATCAGTCTAGCCTAGCCTAGCCTAATCTAGCCTAGCCTAACTTAGCCTACTCTAGCTTAGCCTAGCCTAGCCTAGCCTAACCTACTCTAGATTATCCTACTCTAGCCTAGCCTAACATAACCTACTCTAGCCTAACCTATCCTAGCCTACTCTAGCCTAGCCTAGCCTAACCTACTCTGGCCTACCCTAGCCTACCCTATCATACTCTAGCCTAGCCTAGCTTAGCCTAGACTAACCTACTCTAGCCTAAACTAGCCTAGCCTAGCATAACCTACTGTAGCCTAACCTAGCCTGACCTACTGTAGCCTAGCCTAGCCTAACCTACTCTGGCCTACTCTAGCCTATCCTACTCTATACTAGCCTAGACTAACCTACTCTAGGCTAACCTAGCTTAGCCTACTCTATCCTAGACTAGCCTAGCCTACCTTAGCCTAATCTATCCTAGCCTACCTTATTGTACTCTAGCCTAGCCTACTCTATACTAGCCTAGCCTAGTCTAGATTAGACTACCCTACCCTACTCTAGCCCACTCTAGCCTAGCCTACTCTAGCCTACCCTCACTTAGCCTAGCCTACTTGAACCTAAGCTAGCCTAACTTATTATAGCCCAGCCTAATCTTTCCTAAACTAACTTACTCTAGCCTAGCCTACTATAAACTATCCTACTCTAGCCCACTCTAGCATAACTTAGCCTACTCTACCCTAGCCTAACCTACTCTAGCCTCCCCTAGCCTACTATAGCCTTGCCTACTCTAGCCTACTCTACTCTTTCATAGCCTAACCCAACCTACTCTTTCCTATCCTCACTTATCCTACTCTTTCCTAGCCTAGCCTAGCCTACTCTTTCCTAGCCTAGCCTAGCCTACTCTTTTCTAGCATACCCTACTCTAGCTTACTTTGGCCTAACCTAGCCTAGCTGGCTATAGCCTTGCCTACTCTAGTGTGGCCTAGCCTATGCTACCCTAGCTTAATGTATTCCTAGCCTAACACTAGACTACCATATTCTAATCTAACATAACCTACCATACCCTATCCTAGCCTAGACCTACCTTATCCAAACCTACTCTAAACTAGCTTATTGTATCTTAGCTTAGCTTAGCCTAGCCTATTGAAACTACACCTCAAGAAATTAATTTAAATAAAACAAAAATACAGACTATATTGAAACTACACCTCAAGAAACCAAAGTTAAAGACATTGAAATGTTGAACATGTGTACATGCATATTAAATTGCATGCAAATTAAATGTTGGAGAAACATATATTGATGGATGAAGGAATAATCCAGGAATGAATCTGTTAAGCACCAAATCCATAGATGAGATAAGCTGGACAATAACTATTGGATGGATCGATAACAGGGGTAAAGAAATCAATAGAAAATACTCTTAGACAATTAAAAGAAAATATCAGTGTGGTTTGACACCTTGGTTTCCGTCGTAGTTATAACCCAGCTAAAGAAATCAATTGAAAATACTCTTAGACGATTAAAAGGAAATATAAGTGTCCGTCGTTACAGGTCTGAAGGGAGGAATTGCAGAAAGTAAAATAAAGAAAATACGCTTTCCTTGCTGTGGTTTGACTTGGTCGAAGAAATTAACCTAAACAAAATTGAAACGAAAGGACTGGTTTCTGTTTTGAGAGCAAAACTGAGGGGAAATGTACTTATAATTAAATCTTTCAATTAAAAGAAATCATTACAGTGTTGATTTGACATTTCGGTTTCACTCAATCAAAAAAAATACCCAATACATGGCTGGTTTGACATTTCAGTTTCCATCGTTACAGGGCTGAAAGAAGGAATTACAAAATTACTCATTACATTTGGGTTTCACTCAATTAAAAGTTAATACTCATTACATTTCGATTTCCACCATTAGAGGGTTGAAAGAAGGAATTAACAGAAAGAAAAATAAAGAATATAAGTTATTCTGGTTGTGGATTGACCAGGAAGAAATTAACGTAAAGAAATCTGAAACGAAAAGACCATTCATCATTCATCATGCTTTAAGAACTCCTCAATTGGAGGTTGTTTTCCATCGAACTCTTCGATTTGAAATAGGGACATGCATGCATTAAAATGGCGGAAATGAATTAAGATGATATTATAGAAAATGAAAAACAGAGCACAAATGAATTAATGATAGTATGTACCTGAAATTAAAATAAGCCATTATTGAGAGAGAGCCGTGACTGTTCAGTTGCTGGACCGCCCTTCCTTTGACGTTGGGAAGCAAACAGAATCACACTCACGCAACTCAGTATCAGAGGAACACAAAGATTCATGCACAGGCACAGACATGCACAGAAAGATTCATGCACAGGCACAGACATGCATCAGACAGGCACAGAAAGATTATGCACAGACACAAACACAGTCATGCATCAGATTGCCAGGCACAGAGACACGCATGCATTAGATTGCCACATACAGAGGCACGCATGCATCAGACAGGAGGTACAGACTTGGACTGAAATGTTCAACCACACCAGAGTAAAATGAAAATTTAAATTTTATGCAACCTTCTATGCCTGATATAAATAGTGTTCCTTTCAACGGATACATTGGCCTCGATACCAACCGTTTCACATACACCCAAATCCTCCTCGGCAGAAAAAGCCGCACTTTGAAGTATTGGTCCCACTCCCACCGAAATACTTTAATGCTCCCACCAACGGAATGGAAATTGGAATGGGCTCGTTTGTCCAAATTGCGTAAAACTTAGATCAACGCACCTTTCAATGTATGTACCCTGGATTCTGTAAATTTTGCGCAACATCAATCCATTATCATAAATATTTTTTAAATTTTGCGCAACATCAATCCATGAAATTAAAAAATGACAAAATCGGATGGCTGGTCTCATCTGTTATTTCAAAGATTTTAAGAATA
>APFE031646625.1:46889-68354 GCA_000404065.3 Pinus taeda | reverse complement strand
AAAAAATTTCAATTTCTTTTGTATCTAGCATGGTGTGGTTGAAAACATGTTAAATTTATACTTAGGAAAAAAAAATGATATTCTACCAGAAACATTAATGTGTTTTTTCCTTAAATATTAACTTTGTTTGAGACATAAAAAATTGGTTTTATTAGCATTTTTTAAAAAGTTTGAAAATTGACCCTAAAAAAAAATGTTATTCCAGTAGCATCACTTTCGTTTTGAAGCTATATTTTTCACGAAAATTTCGTAGTCATCGCCATTTTTAAAACACGTTCAAAATTGGCACCTAAAAAAAAAAACATTGTTCCAGTATACACACTTTTCCTTTTTAGCACTGTTTTTGATGTTTTTTTGGGGTTTTGGGGCGAGAGTTCCCGTTTTGAGGTTATAGTTCCCGTTTCAAATTTTACATTGTTATTTGCTTATTGCAAATTACCTTTTGGATTGAAGAACGCCGGAGCAACTTTTCAAAGGGCTATGTCTTACGCATTTCATAACATCAAGCACATTGTGCAGCCTTATCTCAATGATTTACCTGCTCATTCATTACGTAGAGCCGATCATCTCACTCATTTACGAGCAATCTTTATGAGATGTAGGCATTATCGAATTAGGATGAATCCACACAAATGTGTTTTCTGTATAGAAATGGGTTGTTTACTGGGATTTGTTGTTTTGAAAGCCAACATTTGTGTCGATCCCTCGAAGGTTGAAGCTATTGTCAAATTACCTCCTCCTTCGACTCTTCACCAACTCCAAAGTTTGCAAGGGAAAGCAAACTTTTTACGTCGTTTGATTCCTAACTACGTCGAGATAACAAAAGGTTTTACCAGGTTGTTGAAATAGAATACTCCATTCTTTTGGGATGAGATAGCTAACAAATCTTTTGATGCACTTAAACACGCGTTGACCCATGCACCGTTATTGCATCCTCCCAACTACAACCAGGATTACGTTTTGTACCTCGCCGCTTCTCATTCCACCACTGGGATGGTTTTAGTTCAGGAAGATGAATTCAACAATGAACATGTGATTTACCATCTTACCTGAACTTTGAGTCCAACTGAGCTTAAATATTCACATGTGGAGAAATTGGCCTTGATAGCTATTCAAGTTGTCCAAAGATTTCATCACTACATCTTATTATGCAAAACCATGGTAATTTCTGACTGTAACCCTATGACGTATATTTTGACCAAACAATTTCTAGGGGTCAAGTATTCCAAATGGATAGTTATCCTGTAGGAATTTGACTTGGAATTTGACAAATCCAAGGAAAAGAAATCTTTGGTTTTTGCGGAACTGATGTGTGATTTCCTGCGTGCTGATACTGAAACAGTGGCAGAAGAACCCATTGCAGATGAGTCCTTGTTTCTTATCAGTATTCTTGATCCATGGTATGGAGATATAATTGTCTATCTCCAAACCCAATATTTTTGGCCTGAAATCTCACGATCTCAGTGAAGGAAAATACGTTTCCAATCCCAACAATACAATATTATTGGAGATACACTCTATCATCATGGGGCAGATTCTGTTTTCCGACGTTGTCTAACTCATGAAGAAATCAATGTAAACTTTGAAACGAGAACTGATACTATTACCCATTTCATAGAGGTAGCAAAAATGTGACCTAATTTTGAAAAGAGGTGATGCAGAATGCACATGTTTTTTTTAGAGCATATTTTTTGGCACTTTAATTTTTTTTTATGTACATTATGTTTTAGCATGGTAGTGATTTTCATGCTGATTTAAAAAGTGAGTATTCTGCATCACACCCTTTTTTTAAATGACCTATTTTTTGGCTTTAAATTTTCTAATGTATAAAATGTAAATAATTATTTTGTAAATTTGATAATTTTTGAAGTGGTCATTTTCTTCACGTTTTCTTGTTTTTTATTTTTATTTTAATTTTTTTTTTAGTGAGTTTTTTATTGTTTTGCATTTTTAAATTAGAAGGTCGATATTTAGAATTTTCAATATTCTACATATTTATACATCCTTAATTAATTTTTCAATCCACATGAAATAATTGTTTCTAAAAAACAATATTTTTTAACAATGGACATAAAAATAACCATTTTTAACATATATATAACTAAAAAACTACACATTTTGATAATTTTTTGCTAGACTTGACACGTCAAAATCACAATTTTTATACGATAATTTTAACTAAAAATGGTTAAATAATAGCTTTTTTTATGAATTTCATGTCAAAAAAATAATAATAATCACTTTTTTTTTCAAAAAATAATGGTTAACTTAAAAATCAATGCGAAAATCACATATTACAAATATTGAACGTATAACAACCCTAAATGAGTGTTTATTCTTCTCATAAAATGTCAAAGTCAAAACATTACAAAGCTTGATTTACAATCATAACTTAAATTTAATCAACAATGTCACGTAACCCAAACTCTTCGTCCTCTAGGGTTTCATCATTGTCTTCTTCCATAATATTTTCTGCTTCCTTTTGCTCATTTTCCTCTTCTAATGGATCTTTGATGTCTGCGAATCTCCCAATGTATGTTTTTCCAAGCATTCCATGTAATGGTGGTTGGGGTTCCTTTGCCTTTTTTGCCACATGTGATTCACTAAAGTCCCATTTCTTCAACCCAATTTCTTGCATTGCATCTGGAAGAAATTGAAATGCATTAATTCTTTGTTGAATGAAGGCTGAAACGTTTAGAAATTTTCTTGAATAACTATTTCAAATACCATTTAAGAAAAGATGGTAATGCAAGCACATACTCAATGCCCATGTCACTTTTATAAAATAGAATGTATTTATCATTCTACTAAACATTCATTTTCATCAAAATTCAATATTTTCACAAACATGAAATCAGTTTAAAACATTTTATACCAATTTTATACCAATTTCAAAATTAATAAAACAAACTCAACTAATTTAATAATGGTGAATTGTAATATATAAAAAGAACTCACTACATATCATCCACCACCAATGTTAATCAAGTGAAGAAAAAACACTATATTTCGTCCAAACACAATTAATTTCATATTTATTAGAGAAAACCAAAATTATATATGTTCAAGTCTACATGTGAAATTCATTTATATGATTAAGACTTGCTTACACACTTGTTTCCCTTGTAATCAATTCATCTAAATAGAATTATCAACAAAAACAAATCTTATCTATGGAAAGAGATAAAACATAAGCTTCTTCGAAAAACTTTTTTATTTCCACCAAGTGATTTGTCTATTTATCAATTTAATAATGATGTGTGGAATTAAACCATATCAATTTATTAGAAATTATTAAAAATTTTATTTATTAACATCAATCTAGTCAAAACGATCCCAAATCTCCCACTACAAAATATCCACCTCAGTCACCCTTTCCCACAGCATGCCCATGATTGTTACGTATTAGCTTTGGTCATTCAATTCCATGTCAAACTTGTAAATGGAATTAGGTATTAGGAAATGGATTCTGAACTACACATTGAATTTGATATCCCTTAATTTTAAGTTCTTGCATTGTTATTCAAATTGCATTTTTTTCAAATTTTATTAAGAGATTGTTGTTGTTTTTTTTTTTAAGTCTTCCCTCTCTATTTTCTAAATTAAAATCAAAATCACCATGAAGGTGGAAGATAATGCATAGATATAATAATCTTCTATAACTAGGTCCCCTATCTCAGAAATAAAAATAATTAAGCACTAAAGACCAAAACAGATGACTGAGTTGTTACCCACCTCTCTACCTCTGGGTATGGATAATTAAGTTATTCGTCCATTGCTATTGGAACAAAGAATGAGAATGTTTCAAAGGTTCATAGTGGTGCAGAGGCACCTTTTAAATAAATTTTTAGCTATATGCAGTCCTTTTATAGATATTTTTTGGTAACATTGCTTCAACTATCAACTAAATTTGTATGATAAATAATGTGGACTCTACAAAGTAAAATCAGAATAAAGATATTTGGAATTACTTAGCTTTAGATATTGATGTCCGACATTGTAGGAAGCTTTTGATCTATATTACCTCTGGAAGTTTTGGCCACAGGATTTTTTATTAATTATGGCAATGGGTGTTACCTTTTGAAATTGTTCACTACGTACCTTCATCTACCCTTTTTCCTTGGTCCACCATATCATTTGTTACACTTTCAACTGTTGATTCGAAATGTGTAGTTTCTACTGCCGATTTTGTAGCTCCTTGTTACACATAGCAGGGTTTTATTAAATGTGCAATTTTAGTTGCTAATTTTGTAGTGCCTTCTTATGCATAGTTGGGGTTGATGGGCTTAGCCTCTCCGACACTAACATTGACATTGCCCCTGAGAATCGCCGGGTGGTGGGGTGATTCTAAGAATTGCCCCGCCACCGCCCCGCCACCAGTGGTGGTGGTGGGGCGATTCTCAGAATCGCCCCACCACCCGACGATTCTCAGGGGCGATGTCAGTGCAATAAATAATATGGACTCTACAAAGTAAAATTAGAATAAAGATATTTGGAATTACTTAGCTTTAGATATTGATGTCCGACATTGTAGGAAGATTTTCATCTATATTACCTCTGGAAGTTTTGGCCTCAGGAGTTTTTATTAATTATGGCAATGGGTGTTACCTTTTGAAATTGTTCACTGCGTACCTTCGTCTACCCTTTTTCCTTGGTCCACCATATCATTTGTTACACTTTCAACTATTGATCCGAAATGTGTAGTTTCTACTGCCGATTTTGCAGCTCCTTGTTACACATAGCAGGGTTTTATTAAATGTGCAATTTTAGTTGCCAATTTTGTAGTGCCTTCTTATGCATAATTGGGGTTGATGGGCTTAGCCTCTCCAGCACCAGCACGGACATCGCCCCTGAGAATCGTCGGCCACCACCACCCTACCACCAGTGGTGGTGGCGCCTAGCGATTCTCAGGGCTGATGTCAGTGCTGGTGTCGGAGAGGCTAAGCCCATCAATATCGTGACGAAAATGAATATGACTCTAACCTGTATTGCTGCACATTCTAATGCGTAAAGACAATGAACCTGTGTTGCTGCGCATATAATTTCATACTAACGATAGTGTTGATGGACAAACAATATAAAAACACAAACTCATTCCTGCATATAAGTTCTGAATATCATTGACAATAGTTGGAAAATAACACGCCATTTTGTTTTCGTGGTTGCCAAATTACTAGACTTTTTTGAAGGCTCGTGTGACTAAGAATGGGCAAGCGGAAGCTTGAAGCAGAGAGCGGGGAGTGAATCCATCTAGGGTTAGGGTTATGTTCAGTTTCAGGGGCAAACATTAGTTCGACTTTTAATTCAATAGGGATAGGTTCTATTTCTTGTGACGCGGTCTGACGCTCCAATATTGGATTCCAGTTACTAAAAAAATGCAGGAGGAAAGAAGGTACTTGATTGGGAGCCGCAGAGCAGGGCAGATTGCATCCCATAGAAAAACACGTGAAACATGATAAGCGAGGCATTAGTGTAGAGAAGAAACAAAAGCCAATGATCAATGCAACACCAAAAGAAAATGAACAGAAGCCAACAACAAAAACTTGAAAGAAGTCGAAAACGTTATCAAAGATGTTGATAAAGTTAAAAGATGAGGATAAATGGATGCAAGAAAATGAATTTGAGTGAGCCTTTTTTAGGGAGTTTTGGCTGGACAATGTATGAAATTTCTTTTGGGACTCTTCCTTTACGGAAAAGTTTGGAGCTAGGTCTCTTACAAACCAAATTTGTTGTGCCTTGAAATCTATTTTACAACCCGAGAAAATGCAAATAATCAAGCAGGATTACTTTGTCTGCTGTGGACTTGTTCCCATGATATTCGTGGGCATATTATGTTGCCTCTCCTTTTCACTTAAAGTGGTCCATTCAGAATGCAGTGAAAATCACGTGGAAGGGATGAACCATACAGACATTTTTATTTACAGCTGACATATCAATTTATGATCTCAGCTTATTTCAGTTGTAGAAAGCACATAACTCATGTATTCACCAGTAATACATCTATGAAATTGCCTCTGAAAAACAACATAATGTCGCTTCAAAAGTAATATGCAAACTAAATTATTATCTCAAATCGAGTAAGTTTTGAACGATGAAGTCAATTAATAAATTTCCATCTATTTTTAATCGTGTACTATTTCTACATGACTCCTATATAATAAATAAATGGTGAAATAAACTCTTGAAATGGTTTTCAAAACTTTAAAATTCTTTCTCCCGCACTATATCTTTCTATGCGTCATCCCCAAATTATTGAAGTCAATAAATTTAATTTGATAACTCATAATTGTAAAACACACACATTCTATACCCATCGTTATATTTAAATCTCAATTTCTCGAGGACACTCAGATATTGCATTTGAATCTATGGTTGGATCTATGGTCCACAACAACATTGGTGGCCTCGAAATTATTTAATGCGTTGTACCAACCAGAATTACCCATGATTGAGCTATGGTGCCCGTGAAAGTTAGAAGTGGTTCTTGAATTAGGATCTAGATTCTAACTCTACTTTTGAATTCCAAATGAAATGTGATTGAAACTATAATTCAAAACAAGATACATTATGTGATAGTTTGGTTGAGAGATTGGATATTTTTCACTGTAGAGATGAGTTGAATAAATGGGCAATTGAGATTACTATAGTTGTTTACCAGATTATTGTTCTTATCTTTCTTTCTATTTTCTCTAAATTAATCATTTATCTGACCATTGTATTTTTTAATTATTTCTTAGATAGAAGCATACCAAACCATTTCTCATATATGAAATGGGCGTGGACTAACTGAATAATTGTATGATTATATAACTGAATAATAAGAAAATAATCAAATTAATGACTAAATGATAGATATAAGATCAAATTAATGACTAAATGTCAGATATAAGATAGTTGGTAATAGGGTGTGTTGTGAAGTCATTAGGGTTATTATTGACTCCTTAAATATGACTCAAGGATTTCTAAAAGTATTCTGCCAATATTAATGAGATTCTATTTATACAATGTAATCACCACAGTGAAATAATAAGCATTTACTACCAACTAGATGTTCATAGTCCCATAAAAGGTTTTTATATCCCTCGTTACTTCCCCCATTGGGGTTCTTTTCATTTATTTTATTTCTCCCTTTTCTTTTATTTAGATATGAGGATGGGTAACATCTAATTGATAATAGTGGGGGAAGCAACGCACTGAATAACCATATTAATAAGGGTGTCTCCCTATATTGGGTGTAAATTCTTGACCTAATTGACTTTTTAGAATTGTTGCCAAGGGAGATGTTTTTATGCTGTTGTTAAGATATTCACAGTGAATTTGATAAACGTAATCCTTTCTTAGTGATAATTGATGTTAATGGAGGTCCAAACTTAGTTTGCTAATTTTGGTTGTGTTTCCCATTGTGGCATTAGCAAAAGTACAATACCCCCCAAACCGTACCTCAGCGAGATAGATATTAAGAAATGAAAAAGAATAAACCAAAGAAGAAAGAAGCTATAAACATATGTAAATACAGTCAAATATTGGTATCAAAAAGGAATATTAAGAAAAAAATGATAAATCCCTTTGGGAAATAACAAAAGTAATGATAACCGTGGTTATAAACACCTCAAAAATCCCAATAATGAAATAAGGTAATAAGCCAACAAAACACGCATAAAATAATGAAACAAACTAGGCAATCTGTGGGAGTTAATCGCAATGATGAGTAAGTGGCTCTATGCTGACGCATCCAACTTTTGTAGAAGATGGAAAGGGTGAAAAATGGGAAGAGGAAAGATGGAAACCAAAGGGGAGGATGCCGGGGGGATAAAATGGATAGAGGAAATATGAGATCTATAAAAGATAAACCAAAGGGGATGTTGGAAGGTTAGGATGTTGGAGGGGTGAAGGATTCCGGGTATAAATGGAAAGAGGAAAGATGAGATCTATAAAAGATAAACCAAGGGTGGTTTGGTTTGGTTTGGTTTTGGTTGTTGGTCGGAAGGTGGGGTGATGGGGGCCCCTTCAAGGCGGGCTGAAGGCTCAAGGCAGGCTAAAGGCTCAAGGTTGGCCGAAGGCTCACTCACTGAACCGAAGGCTCAATCACTTGCCCTTCGGGCAAGTTCTATATTTTCCATGTGCTCGTCATGAGTCACCTGCAACAAAATAAGACAAACACAAAATACCATGTAACTATATTTAAAACACCATCAAAGTTATTATTGTGGTTCATAAGATAACAGTGACAATGACCTTCCTTTAAAGGTTTTGAAAGAAATTAAAATAGATTATTATTATGGCCTTAGATACTTTAATCAAGGTAAATCAAGTGGTCGTAGGTAGCTCATCATATTCTCCCTACATGTGGGGTATGATTTCACTGATGATGCATTGTTAGGATTGTGATTGACACTAGAGTTATCTTCTAGGAACTTGCTTGTTTTTTCCAATTATTTCATTCTTGAGAGAAAATCCTCTGGCATCTAGGTTTGGGATTTATTGATAGCAAATGAAGTTATCCCACCTTCATTTCTCGGGAACACATTTATGAGGGAGTAATAAGGTTCTTGAGGTGTAACTGAGTTGCTTTAGAACAAATGAAACTTGCTTCTGGGATTCCTTGTGAACTTTTTGTGAACATATTTTATGGAGAGGGTGATCAGTTTAGCGAGGGTCATTAAAGGAGATTCACTGTAATCTGACTCCAATTCCTCTTTTTAGCGAAATCCTGGCCTCCTATGAATTTGTCATGCTCAAAATTAAAATAAGGATAATCAGGAAAATGTGCTTGATGTGATATGGTAAATTTGTCCATCTATGTTTAGGTGTAATAACCATGGCATGTAATGGTTGAAAACATGTTCAATTTATACTTAGGAAATAAAAATGATATTTTACCAAAAACATTAATGTGTTTTTTTCCTCGTAAACAACTTTGTTTGGCACATAAAAATTTGGTTTTACTAGCATTTTTTAAAAAGTTTGAAAATTGACCCTAAAAAAAAATCATCCTTCCAGTATCATCACTTTTTCATTTTGAAGCTATATTTTTCACAAAAATTTCATATAAATTAAGTAGTCACTGCCATTTTTAAAACATGTTCAAAATTGACCCCTAAAAAATAAATCATCGTTTCAGCATACACACTTTTCGTTTTTAGCTCTGTTTTTGATGTTTTTTCAGGATTTTTTGGCTAGAGTTCTCATTTTGAGTTTATAGTTCCTGTTTCAAAGTTTACATAGATGTGGGAAATTTTGTTAATTGTGTCCATTATTATTACATAATGATCAAATCAGATCAAATTTGGCCAAGGGATCAAAAGAATTGTAGGTCTTGATTTTTCCTTGCCCTTTGGGGCCATATGGTTTGTTTATTTGATCCTTCAATTTTGGTGTGTCATTCTTACAAGCCATGCAATGTCTAGCTTGATGACCAAAATTTTTACAATGGAAACAATGCCCAAAAAATATAGTTTTGTACCTATTGTAATAGCCATGATTTGAATCAACATTCTTTCTTGGAGTTACTCTCGCTTCATTCTTTGGATTTGAGATGGGCCTTTGATGAAATGTTGTTTTTTATGTGTTGTAACATCCATGATTCGAATCAACATTCTTCCTTGGAGTTACTCTCTCTTCATTCTTTGGATCTGGGATGAGCCTTTGATGAAATAATCTTTCTTCTTTTGGGTTGCTGGAAAGTACGTCAGCATAGCTCTTCACATTATTCCTAGTAATTGATGATTCTCCTTTAAAACCTATTCGAGATTTGTCATGTTAAGGTTTTTGATTATTTAGGATAGTGTTAAGTATTTGAGAGCTTTTCCAACCCTTTTTAACTTGCTCCAATTCCTTTCTCAGAGATACTATTTCGGCTTCACATTCTTTGCAAGCTTCTTCTTTTTCTTTTAGCTTATTTTTCAAGAGATTTCCCCTTCTTTTTGTTTCCTTATTTTCTACCTTGAGAGAAATGATTTTAGCCAGTAATTTCTCATTTTCTTCAATGGCACTTATTAACAATTCATCTACATTTCCATCTAGCCCTGAGTCATCATCATTTGTGAATGCCATGAATAATACTTCTTGGCTTCTAGCATGGTTATTTTATTCATCTGATTCTTCATTACCTCCTTTGCGATGAGGGAACTGGTTAGTTGATTTCTTTTTTATGAATACAAATTCATCTTCATCAGACTCATCTTTCTTAGAGAGGAAATTCTTCTTATTGAACCCTTTCTTTTTGTATACCATCCTTTTAGAATTTTCTTCATCATCACTATCATTCTTATGAGGACATTTTGCAGCATAATGACCTATGTTTCCACATTTGAAACAAATAAGAAGATATTTACCTTTTAACTTATATCCTTTCTTCAGCCTTCGTACAAATTGCGCCAATTCAGATTCAACATCAGAGTCATCACTACTGACATTCCTTTCTTTCCCCTTTTTTGATTTTGAGGCCTTTAATGCTGCATCTTTGGAACTTGGGAAACCTTTTCTCATCTCATAGGCAATGAGGATTCCATGGAGTTCATCTATCGTGACAGTATCTAGATCCTTCATTTCTTCTATGGCACTTACTTTGGATTCAAATCTGTCTAGGAGAGATCTTAAGACCTTTTGAACAATGGTGCTTTCTTCAATGATTTCTTCCAATCCTTTAAGAGAGTTGACCACTTCGGGTACTTGGAGAAAGTATGATGCAATATCTTCTTCATCATCCATTTTCAAACTTTCAGATTGCCTTTCATGAGTTTGAAGCTTTGCCTTCTTGACTTTGGAGTCCCCGTCGTATAAGCTAATTAGCTTATCCCATACTTCTTTGGCAAAGTTACAATTCATGACTTTTGTAAATTCCGAATCAGTGACTCCACTAGTGATGGAGTTTAAGGCTTTTGCATTTGCAACGTAGACTTTCCTCTTTTCATGATCTATTAGAGGAGTGGAAGGAGCTATGTACTCATTTAAGACCGAATTCCAAACTTTAGGTCCAAGGGACATTAAGTAGTAGGACATTCTCTTTTTCCAGAAACCAAAATTTGTGCCATCGAACAGAGGAGGTCTTCCTGACACTTCTTGATTTCTTATCATGAGTAAGAATCCTGCTTTAAGCTGTTAGGCTGATATGAAGAAGCCTGCTCTGATACCAATTGTTGGAAATACTGAGAGCGGGGGTGAATCAGTATTTCTTTCCAATTATTATTTTTTCAGTTAAAAAACATTTATATTTGGAACACAGAAATAGATGACAGGAATAGATGCTTTTATTAATATGATCTTTGCAATAAATCAAGTACAATATCTATATGTTTATATTATATATATATATATATATATATATATATATTTTATATATATAATTTTATATATTAATATATATATATTATTATATATTATTATATATAGTAGATATATGGTTCAATTAGTTGCCAAGCACCAACTTGGACTCTTTGTGAGGCTCCAACCTCCAGAGCACCAACTCCTTGGACACCTATCCTTTCAATTTTGAGGCACCAACCTCAAGGCCTCCAACCCTATGCTGTAAACTGTCTGGATCAGTTTGGCTGTAATTCTCTGCTCCCAACCCTGCTGGACCTATTACTTACTTCTGTCCTCCTGTTCCTTCCACTTCTGCCAGAACTTTGGCTTCCTTTTTTTTCTTACAGTTCGCCAACAACACTAAACTTTCCTTGTTCTTTGTTTTATATGCCTAATACGCCTGACCTTTTGGCTTCCTCCTTGCTCGCTTGAGCTTCAGCCTCCTCAACGCTCACTTGATCTTTCAGCTTCCTCTGCGCTCACTCTTCGGCTTCCTCTGTCTCTTCGAATTCATCAATACTCACGGGACACGTTAATTAGGAAGAGAGGCCATCTTTATTATTATAAAAACAATAGACCTATTCTTTACGACAATCACAACTTTCATGAACAGTCAGATTTATTCCTTTAAACCTAGAATCGCAATCGCAACATTCTTGAGGTCTTTATAAGTCATGCCCATAGTACAGCCGATGGTTGATAGCCGATTCCCCTATTGCCGATAGAGTGGATGTGATTATTTTACTAACCAGTTGTTAATAAATCTGTCGGGTCCATTGCCTTATCGCAATGGGCAGTTTATATCGTTACACTCCTTCAAGACTTGCAATTAAACTGGATGTGATATTACATTAAGGCGTATTACAATGGTGCAGTCGGGTCCATTCTCCACCGTAGATTTCAATCCCCAAAACTCGTTGGTCTACAACGATTTTGGGTGGACTACTTGCATGAGAGTTACCCGCCCAAAATGAGAAGTTTTTCTCTCTCCTCTAGTTGCTACCTATCAAGCATTGAATACAATCAGTTGCTCTCCTCTAAATACCACTTACCATTTTGCATCTGCCCAAAATCTCGCTTATAGATTTAAATCTGCCTTCCTTCATTGACTAATGCTCGAGCTTGTTTGTACCCGATGATTGTATATCTTCTACCATCAATGACTGTGACGCCTTATCCAGATTCCTCTTCTACTACTGCTTAAATCAATCTTCATCATTCATTTCTTGACACCAGTTGATGGGGCCAGCCCACGTGGTCCCGCCGTCACTCCTTTCCACTTGGTGTTGTACCATCAGTTGATATTTATATTCACCAGATTTCAGATATATGCAACTTGATTCTCAATCTGGGCTTAATTAAGAGGTTCTACGGTATGGTACATTGGTTGTATGTGGAGCAGACACCTGTCCCTTCTTCGAATCCTAAACCCTGCCTTGGTATAGGGTTTTCACCACCCTTGCGTTCATTTGGTTTTGTATTTCCTCTGGTTCTTTCGTCTATGAGCTCTCGCGACCCTGGCGATTTCACTGTGATCAAGTTATACTTAACTATTTCCTATGTGTTGGAATATCCTAACATGCTAAACATTGTAGATTTGCAGCAACTGATAGAAACAAAACCTGCTAAAGTCCGGATCTATGCCACAATCATAGTTAAACAACAAAAATAAATAGTAATAACTCCAATCATCAAATGGAAACCAGATATAAAAAGAACAGTTTTATTATAACACCTCTTAAGGGAGCAAATAAATCTTACCAGTCACCCTCTATGGGATGGGTTCTTCACTATCCTCAAATGTCTTCAGCTTGTGTAGAGTCTCTCTCCTCTATAATGTGTAAACCCAAAAAAAATATGGTGTGCAAGAATGAAAATAATCAGAGTTACAACTGTGAGTGCAACAATGAAAATAATCAAAAGTGAATAATGAATAGAAAACTCTTCTATTTATAACAAAATATTGAGTTATCCTCGAATAATGAGCAATAATAAAATATTATTGATCCCATTCTTGGAATAACCACCTGGAATATTTTATTATATTTTTTTAGGAGGGAAAAAGTATTTAAACTTTTATTTAGAAATAATAAATAAATAAATGATTATTTATCATCTTAAGGAATTAGTTAAGGAATAATAAATAAATAAGGATTTATTTACCCAGATGTGGGTGAATTAAATGACAATTTATGGGATTAATTAAGGTTGCAGGCATGTGGTCTGGCCAGACGCTCATTAGCATGGTTTTCCAAGCTCACAGCCGGCTCAAGTCGGCTCACATCTGGCTCAATTCGGCTCACCTAAGGCGAGAGCGATCTAACCTGAAGATTGACTTAAAGGCACACTCTGTCCGAAGCAATGGTACTACTGGTGTAATCATGGCACATTCGATTCTCCATCCCTTTATTTATTCCTTGTCTTCTCACCTTTGTTGGTCCCTTATAGCTTTTCTCAGCAGCAGGTTGACTTTTGCCTATAGTGGGTCGCTCTCGTTGGCTCCTATTGTTGCTATTTCGCCCCCCTTTATCCATTCTCAGGCCAGTTTATTGATCTTTGTTAGAATCCTCCTGGTGCTGTCTCATCTCCCCTCCAAAGATTCCTGTGTTTCTGAGCCTTTCCTCTGTGGCCTCACCATGGTTTAGCATCACATGAGAAGCCACCATGGTGGAAGCTATGGGGGTCGGGGGAATTCTCAGTAGGCTCAATCTGTCGATCAAACCACGGCCCCCTCTTCTCAACCCTTGTCTCAGGCGAATTCACCTCCACTCAGCCCATCCCGCAGGACTTTCTCGCATAATGCTTTTCAGTCCACCAACTTCAAGTTTCAAAGCAACCTAAACAAGCCCATTATCTCAGCCAATATCACAGTAATCTTTCTGAAGCAGAGGCTCCTCCTCTAGTTACAGTTCGCATTTCGGCTGAGCTCTCTCAGGGTAGTCACAACAGGGAGGACAGCCAAGGTGATGAGCAGAATTTTGTAGATGATGGCAAGATGGATGAGTGCGGCAAGCAGCATGACAAGGGGGATGCTCCTAGTGACACTCAACCACCAGGTAGCAGCTCTCATGGTACCCACATCTCGATGGCCACTGCTGGTTGCTCCTGCGACACCCGTCCCTCAGTGGCTCCTCCTAGCGGCAGTGGTACTGGTAACGTTGCTACAGATGAAGGGACGTGGTATGGAAATGAATTCCTGGTGGTGGAGGAGCTTCCGGACCAAGGCATGGACATGTGATGCCGCCTGGACATTTTAGTGTGTCCCTAGTCTTTTCTAATCTTTCTTTTGGTAAAAGCTCAGAAGTGTTTTCTTTTGGGATGGCAGTTCAGGTTTCACCTCGGCAGGCTGGAATTTGGTTCTTTTTCTTAGCAAGGCGACCGCCTATAACTCCTCTACAGATTTGGTCAGCTCTCTGTTTTTATGTTTCTGATCTTAACAGTTTCAGATTCCTATGATCTTATCGATGTTTTTCGGTTCCAATGTTCAACTCCTTGCTTCTGTTTCTAGTCCTCCCATTCTTGGGATGGTTTGCTGCATTGAGTGCTCTCAGATACCCTTGCCTAAGGCTTCAACTTGTAATATTATTTTGATCCCCCTTTAATAGAATTAGCCTTTACTGAGAAAAAAAAAGAAGGATTTATTTAATTATTCCTAAGAGATTTAGTCAATTTTAACAAAGAATAATAATTAATTAGTGATTAATTAATTATTCTTGGAGAAAAATAAGAAAAATAATGATTTATCTGTTTAGTTCTCATGATTGGGTCAAATATGAGAAGGAATAATAATTGAAAAATGGTTTAATTAATTATTCCTAGAAGAAAACCAAATAAATAGTGATTTATTTAATTATTCTTCATGGGTTTAACTATAAATTTCTTAACAAAAGGTGGTTTATTAAGTAATTTTTCACAGTGAAGCAATTTTACTATGGTAAAATTGGATTTACATGGTGTACTTCGATCCATATAGTAAATTAGGCTAGATGATCAATTTTTCGGTGGTAACATACAATTTGAAATTTATGAGGGTATCTTGGAGACCCATTTTTACAGTTTCACAGGGAAAAAATGACATGACAGTCAGCCTAGTCATTGTCCAGATTTCAAATTTTTTGAAAGAAAAGGTGGAATTTGAAGTAGTTGAGAGATGGAGCCATGTAATAGGATGTATTAGATGAATGTATTAGCACTAAGTATTACCTATATAGTGTTTTCAAATAGTTTTGGTTTAATAAATGCAACCCTTTTTTTTCTGCATTTAGTTTTAGATTCATGGAACCTGTCCTTTGATTTTTGAAGAGGAATTCGGTCACTTCAGTGATAATTTCGAATTCCTATTATATATAAGAATGAAAAAAAATGGGGTTAGTTAGATAATTTGTTGCTCAAGATATTTTGTAAATGCCCATCTATATATACTTCAAACTTTGAAGCATTATGTGTTGGAACGTTTTTGAGAAGAAGGACTCATTGATGTAAAATAGCACACAAGGCCTCATTTGATCAAACTTTAGTAATACAGTTGTAGAAATTACAGGATTCTCATGTCACTCATGTTGTTGAGGTGCATTTACCTTTATATCTTTGTGTTCACTTTTTATGATATGTTATTCATTGATTCCGGAATAATCGAAGAAGTAAAAGGACATAATTTGTTGCAAAATACACTCTACTTCCGACTTAGTAATAATCTCAATGTTTTCTACTTGATGATTAGTATCAGAATTCTTAACTGCTCTGGTATAATCTAATTCCCTAATATTTTCTTCTAAATCACGCCTCAACCTTAAGAATCCAGCAAAGATGCCTACCTTCCCCTGTAAGGTTGCCTACAAAACCTGTCTTGATTGAACTCAACCTGTGACTCCATTGCCGAATGTCTTATCTTCCTTATTTCAACCCAACTCAACTATAAAATCCAAAACCTGAACCTAATAGATAGCCTAATATTATTTATAAGAAAATAGCTAAATTATACAGAGAGATCCCTCTCTGGGGTTGGAAGGGCTAGATTCCCAACTCCCAAAGTGGTTTTGTGGTTACCTCTACAATTATTTCCTAGCCTTATGAAATTATAGAGTGATAACATGATGGAAGGAGGGGTCTTCATGGGATTGTGATCCGCCAATCATATAGAAGTAGGTGAATGTGCCATCCTCGAAAGAGCTACAACAGATTCATGGTATAATTAAGATTTTTCATTTTCTATTCTCATAGGGATATAATTAAATAAAAGAGGAGTCGAGACAAAGAATTGGAGCATCATATTGAGAATTATATATTTCAAGATATGAAGGTGGGTGCAATCATATGACTTCAGCTCTTTTGTACTAGACCTTTTAATCAATTCTTGACTACTCGACTTAGTAGCTAGAGAGTCTGAAATTTGAATTGTTGGCCATATCAGAGGGAGTTGGGTTGTTCCACATATCCTTTGACTATTTTGGCTTATTAATGGGCTCGTATTGGGGACTAAATTCAAAGGTACCGGGGATATTATAGAGAGGTTCATATTTAGTGTGCCTCCTCTTTGCTTTCCCTTTCCGGGTGGTTTGTTTTCGGAGGGTGGTTTTCCAGAGGGCCTGATAGTTTCCTTTTCTCATTGGTGACAGTAGGTTTACTACGTGTTTGACAAGTGTCATAAGATTCTGCGTCAATATTACTAGCGATATACAAGACATCCTAGAACCCTCTTCTCCAGTTTCCCCTGGGACTCTTATCGAGTTAACTATACAAGTGGAGCGGGAGGCACATTGTTTGGTTTCACCATCATTGAAGCTGTATTTTTCATAGAAGACAAATGATTTATTACAGGGAACTGGTTTCATGTCAAGGCTATCACCGAATCCATCTAACACTCTGGAAGTTGGCAGTGGAGTAGGGGTAGAAGGGGCTTTCAAGGAGAGGTTGGGAAATCAATTATACAGAGGGAAGAAACCTTGTGAAAAACTTCTGAAGGAATTTTTGCGGTCTTCCTTGCTTCTCCTCGGGGATGGGGGGTTCTTGTTGGGTGAATGTAGAGCGCCTCAGGAACTAGGAATCATTGGGGCGTTGGGTGTATTTACAGATGTCAGGGGAATAAATTAAGAGTTAGGTTGGTATGCATTGATATCCTATCCTAAAATACTACCTGAAGGTGAGTCTATTGTATAATGGGTGGATGGTTTCCAACTTTCTGCGTCTGGAGGACTTGGGGAAATTATGGAGGAACCATGGGTAAAAGGCCATGGGATATTGGTTCTTCAAATATGGTAAGCGGGTTTTGACCCTTTCTCTGAGACGACACGTAAGAATTCGGTTTGGGCTAAAATGCCCTGTCTCCCCATTGAGTTGTGGAATTTGGTGGCAATAAAGGAGATTGCAGGTCAAATTGGGACTTTTGTTTTCTGGGATGAAGATAGTATGGGCAGTTGGATAAGTGGGTAGCATGGGTGCCTATGGAGGTGGACCTATGAGAGGGTCTGCTAGCGGAATTGGAATTAAGGTGCATTCATTATAGCCTCTTGATTCAGATTGATTATTGGGGAGTTCCTTATATGTGTATGTGATGTTTAGAGATGAGTCATTTAATGGTTGCCTGCAAAAATTTGGCAAACCAACGATGGAGCCCAGATATATAGGAATCGAAGGATGCAAAGTGGGATACTGTTGTGGAGGGACTTTCCCCGGAGGAGACAAACACAGGTAATCATGTTTCACATGCTTCTGTTATTTCTTCTGTAAATGAAGTTGTCGAACATTCTGCTATGGGTTTTGTTTTCCAATTTCCCCCTATTCGGAATTTCCATGGGGTGTTCTCTTCTTCCATGTTGTCTCCACATATAATGGTAGACTCCTTGTCAGCAGGGTTGAGGTCAAAAATTTTGATTTTAAAATTTTAGTGGATTGAACTCTTCCAGGATTGGGGATTATTCGAGAGGGGATATATCGGCCCAAGGTGGGGGTGGGAAGTTAACACCTTGTTTGAAAAATTCAAGTTCCAGTGGGATATAGGGAGTCAATTTTACTTCTTTGGATTCTTTGGGTACTCCCAAGTCTCCTCCTGCGATGAGAGAGGATTTGGGCATGTCTTCGAATAGGGAATCGAAGGAGTTATTAAGGGTATCACAGGAACTTGTCCCATTAATTATTAAACGGTCATTTTTTCTGATTCTGTGGAGGTGGCCTGCCTCTCATCTAGGCAAAATGTGACCATCCAGTTAAAAAAGGGACAGAGATACAAGAGGGTCTCGTCTTGTGCTATGTAGAAGGTTGATTTGTCTTCATAAGGGACAGATGATCCTGGATATTCAAACCTAGATTTTCCTTCTGTATCTATCCCTTTTTCATCTTGGATTGATGGGTGAATAAATACGGGGGTCTTTCACAGGGAAAATTTTAAGAACCACCCTAAATTTGTATGTATAATCAATGGACGAATCCCCATGATACATAGGAAAAATGGGAGGCGATTTTATCAATAATATAATATGTATATATAATTGTTTTGTGAATCTCTCACCAAATTATATTATCTTGTAAATTCACGGTGAATCTTTAATTGAATTATAAAATCTTGTAAGATCTTGGCAAATCGTTCACTGAATAATAAAACATTGTGAAGTCTTGGCGAATGTTTTGTTGAAGTATGAAACTGTATATGATAATAGGAAATCATATTCATTAAATTGCAATATAATAACATACATGTTTGGAAAAAAGAAACATAATTTTCTCTTCCTACAAACAATGTTGCAAGTTTCAGTGGTCGTGTTTGTCAGGGTTCTTATTGTACACTCTTTCATATCCTTCTATTAGTTTTGACAATATTCCACAACAAAGTTCTTGTAGGCGTTGATCTTGACCACTAGTTCTGTCAAAGTAGGAGAGATTAATCTTTTCTCTACCACTTTTGTCAAGCTATCAAATTTATTTCTTATTCCATAGACTCCAACTGTGAGATAAAAAAGAACACATCAAGTTTGTTTACCCCAACACACCAACAAGTAGCAAGCCCCAACTATATAATATAAGAAAGTAGTAGGTATCCCAAAGGCCTGAAGGGGATCTAATGGAAAGAAATGACCATTGTCAGAAGTCTTCCAATTAATATATAAATATATAAATGTAGATTTACTATTATTTTAATTGGAAATCTTCAATTAAATAATAAAATTTGATTATGTCTCTCCCAATCTAAATTTCTTATTAGCATAATTCACTACCTTCATACATCTTGCATTTTTTAAGTGTTGTAACATGTGGAATAATTTTCGTTTTGGTGCACAATCTCTGCCTTTTAGGACCATATGGTGCAGTGGCCCAACCCCTACAGATCATTACGGCAAACAAAGAATAACATAGAAGATGAAAGGTTGTACAAACCAGCATTTTTTCAAACAACTAATCCAACGTCAATACCCTAACTTTTACACGAAGATATCATATTGAGAACATTTGAAAAATGTTGGGAAATCTAGGCAGCGACTATCTCTCTTCTACGATGGCGATGTAGAAAGAGTGATAAGATTTCACTATTTTGATTTTTTTTTGTTAAATCAGAAAAACCAATATTAATTTTGTGAAGTGGCTAAATGTAGCTTTAACCATTCACCTTAAGATGTTTTTTACAATATAATTTCCTAAGTCTATTTAATATTTTTATTATCATAAAAACCAACCTATATCCATCTTAACTCCACATCTACCACTCTTACAGGGATGAAATCTATTTATCCCTCTCAGCACTTGGTAGACCCAGAATTAATACAGGGATGAAACCTATTTATCCCTCTCAGCACTTGGTAGACCCGGAATTAATATGGATCTAAGCTGATAGAATTTCCCCTTTAAATACTCTATGCTCACATGAATACCATGGTATTACCATGCGTAAATACCATGGGTTATCATAAGCCTGGAGCTTAAAAACTACTATTAGTAATTTATAAAAATTAATAACATTAATAATTGATTTATTATTATTATTATTATTTATATTTTAACCAAGTTAAAATGTTTAAGTGACATTAAATTACAAGATCCATTTCACTATTTGATCTACCACGCCCCGAGAGGGATCAAATATTTTTTCACTCTATGCTAGTTTGCATATCAAGATATTTGATCCCTCTCTGAGAGGGATTCGGAGAAAGATCAAATATTTTTTCACTCTATGCTAGTTTGCATATCATGATATTTGATCCCTCTCGGTGCTTAGTAGATCCAGAGTAAAGATGGATCTATGCATTTAATTCCCCCATTTAAATATGCTACATTCCACCTGAATAAAATCAATACCATGTGCCATTTTTATTTTTATTAATACTAATATTAGGGTTAATAACGTTTTTTTGCATGGTATTAATAATAATTTGGCCCATGGTATTTGGCCCATACTATTTGGCCCATAGGTTTCACCTAAATATAACACATTTTTTTTAGTGTTCATAAATATAAGGTGACTTATGGAGTAAATACAAAAAAATGTTTTATTTATTTACCATACATCTTGTTTATTTATATTTTTATTAATTTACCATACCTGTTTTATAAATATGGTATTTGGCCCATAGGATTCACTTAAATAAAACCTCTTCTTTTAGCATTCTTAAATAGAAAGAGGGTTACGGACTAAAGATAAAAAGAAGTTCAATTTATTCACCATACCTCTAGTTAATTTATATTTTTATTTATTTACCATACCTTTGGAGTAAGTATAAAAACAGGTTTTATTTATTTACCATATCTCCACTTTATTTATGTTTTTTTTTTTTTTATTTACACCCTTGTGTGTTCGTAAATATAAGGTGACTTATGGAGTAAATATAAAAAAATGTTTTATTTATTTACCATGCCTCTCATTTATTCATATTTTTTATTAATTTACCTTACCTCTTTTATAAATATGGTATTTGGCCCATAGGATTCACTTAAATAAAACCACTTTTTTGAGCCTTCTTAAATAGATAGAGGGTTATGGACTAAATATAAAAAAAGGTTTTATTTATTTACCATACCTCTAGTTTACTTATATTTTTATTTATTTACCATACCTTTGGAGTAAGTATAAAAAGAGGTTTTATTTATTTACCATACTTCCATTTTATTTATATTTTTATTTATTTACACCCTTGTGTGTCCATAAATATAAGGTGACTTATGGAGTAAATATAAAAA
>APFE031646625.1:9505-46816 GCA_000404065.3 Pinus taeda | reverse complement strand
TTGGGCCTTCCTAAATAGAAAGAGGGTTATGGACTAAATATAAAAAAGAGGTTTTATTTATTTACCATACCTTTGGAGTAAGTATAAAAAGAAGTTTTATTTATTTACCATAGCTCCACTTTATTTTTATTTTTATTTTTTGGGACCAAATAAAACCTCCCAAACCACTTTCCAAACCAGAAAATGGGTCATTGCAAACGAATTTAGCATTGCAAAGCAGAAAATTAGGTGATTGTAATGGAATATAAACTCTCAAACTAGGCGAATCCCGTCAAATGAGACTTTTCGTAGTTTATCCACTCTTTTTTTGGGCTAAGATGAAAAAAATAATTCTTTTTTAAATAAAAGTTTGGCTAAATATATGAAATGGGTGTTTTATAACAATTTTGCTTCTCTAAAATGAAAAGCCCTTAAATTTCACCTTTTTCTAAGGTTAAAATGAAAAAAATAATTCTTTTTTAAATAAAAGTTGGGCTAAATATACGAAATGGGTGTTTTATAAAAAGTTCGCCTCTCTAAAATGGAAAACCCCTTAAATTTAGCCCACAGGGCTTTGGATTGATGGTGAATGGGTGCATTGTTAAGGCACTCCTTGCGATAGGTCACTGGTTCAAATCCCCGTGGGTGCTTACCTACCAAAAAAAAAAACCCTTAAATTTCACCCTTGGACTAAAATTCGCCCCTAAAATTTACCATGGTCTTTCACATTCTTGGAGATGTCAAGCCTGTTAAATTGGTTACTCCATGAATTTACTCTCTCAATATCAAAGGTCGAGGAGTGGCCAAAAAAATAAGCTCCCTCTATGGTTTAATGATATCACAGAGACCTACTCTAGTATTTATTTAGGAGACCATGATAACACGAGAAAAAATGTGGGAGGCTCTCTTCTCAATATGTCTTGAGTCATGTGTGTGTGCCACTGATGTTGTGGGTCTCTCGAGGGGATTAGATGTGATGTGCAACCCTTCCTATTTTGTTTTAAGGGATTATTCTTCATGCACAAACATTATTCTATCTCGGTACGTGAAGGGATCGAAGTGTTGAATTCGCTTCATCAACACATACACGCCATATGTGGGCAGGGGGATGGTTTGGGAGAGGGTTGTAAGGTTGGGTTTGTTGGGTCTTGTGTTGGTCATTTTGGTAGGTGATTTAAACTTTTCTCTGGGTGACGAGGAAATTTGGCCTCCAAAGTTGTAGTTGATGTCTTATCTAACTTCTTTAAAGGTCTAGTGGAAGATTCAACACTTATTGATGTGAGCCTGATCCCTATGGTGTCGACGTGGAGGGACAAAAGGATGGGGTCAGGGGGAATTTCAAAGCGCTTGGATAAGTTTTTCATTAGTCAAGACTTATTGAAGTACTTTGTGGGGATTCAATCCAAAATAGTATCTTCGTTCACATCTGACCACATGCCCATCGCATTATCTTGGTTGACTATCATGGGTCGAAGGCCTTTCCCTTTTAAATTTAATCCCAGGCGGTTAAAGGATCCTTCTTTTGAGGAGATGGTACATAGTTTGTGGAAGTGCGGAATTTATCTTGAGCGGGAGCGATGCCATGTCTAATATTTCCAAAAAACTGAAGGGTCTAAAAATGGAAGTTAGAGTGTGGGTAAAAAATCGGAGGATAGGGGAGATGAAAGATGGCTAACATAGAGGATTATCTTCAGGCATATAATGGTCCTCAGGATTCGTTGTTCTTTTCAGAATTATATCACTCGAAAATGTTGGAATTGGAAGGTAGGAAAAGGGATATTCTACTTTCAAGAGAGGAGGATGTAGATTAAGAGTAGGACCATTTGGCTAGCAGTTGGGGACAAAGTTCTAGTTATTTTCATGATTTCATGAATATGAGGCGGAAGGCGAACTCTATCTAGCCGATATGGGACGGTGATGGGAATAAAATTTCGAATCAACATGGAAAGGAAAAGGAAGCAATAAAATATTTCAGATCTTTTTATGGGGAAGAGGTACATTATTTTTTTCTCCAGAAGGAGTTTATAAATTTGGTACCATATATGTTTTCAGCGGAGAACAATGAGATAGTTATGAAACCAATTACCGAGGGGGAATTGTTGGAGGTATTAATAGTATATATTTTCCTGTAGATTCATAGCTCATGTAATGTACTAAAACACAAGACAAGAATCTACTCTACTCTTTAAACAACAGAAACCAATAGATTGATGAAAACAATAATTGACAAGAGGAAGATGGGGGAATTGTTGGAGGTATTAATGGTGTATATTTTCCTGTAGATTCATAGCTCATGTAATGTACTAAAACATAACACAAGAATCTACTCTACTCTTTAAACAACAAAAACCAATAAATTAATGCAAACAATAATCGACAAGAGGAAGATAATCAAGACACATAACACAATTTTTTCTCTAGTGAAAGCCACTACTCAAAACCTCGACTATCTATTGCATTAATCAGAAATCTAAGTGATAATACAAAGCTTTTTCTCAAAAGAACAATTCCACACAAGTATGACCAACTCTTTGCCTCACAAGCCTGCACTAACCAACACTTAGCCAATTTCTATTGCCTGTTGAGCCCCTATTTCCTTGCACAATTCCTATGAGGAATATCCCATATTTAATTGGGGATTCCATTTTCCATAACTGCAACATCCAATCTAGGTCCTCTTCTGATTGCATGCATGATTAGTACAACTAGGATCACTCTACAACTGATAGTACATTTTCCTTGCACTCTAGTCTCAACTGGGTATTTCTTTGAACTGACATGCATGATCTTCTCATGAGGGAATATTTAGTTGGCTGGAGTAGAATTGAGGATGCACTAGTGCACCATCTCACTGCTAGACCTCTACTAGTTCCACAAACAGATAGAACTAATTTAATTGTTTATAACTCAATCAAACTGAGTTATCTAATTACAACTCAAATAAACTCATCTTAGACCCCCAAAATTTAGGGATAACATATACATGACTACAAAAAGGCTTCCAACTCTAAATTCCTAACATAATTAAGTCAATTCAACTTAATTAACTATTTACAAGTTTCTATGAGAATAGAATTCAATTTTAATTCATAGTTTAATTCAAGGACAAATTAAACTAAAATTTCTTGTCATTTCTCAACACTCCCTCTAACCAAGAAAGGGATTATCATCTACCCCAATCTTGTCTCTGTGAAACTCGAATTTACATCTTGATAATGCCTTTGTCAAAATGTCAGCATCTTGCTCCTCTATGGGAACGTACTCCAACAACATAATCTACCTCAATACAAAATCTTTGAGATGATGATATTGAATATCAAGATGCTTGTAATGATCATGAAAAACTGGATTTCAGAGAGTTTGATACAATTTTCATTATCGCGGTAAATCCTAGTTGGATCCTCAGTTGACCAAACAAACCAACCAAAATCTTCTTCATGCAGATGACCTCACATGTTACCTGACTTGCATCCATTTACTCTACCTCTATTGAGTTGAGTGCAATCGATCTATGCTTTTTGTTGTACTAAGAAACTATTGCTAACCCAATACTGAAGATCCCTCTAGATGTGCTCTTCCTATCAGATGGACTCCCTTCCCAATCTGCATCAGTGAAGGCTTGAATCTTCACTCCCTTTGTCCATCTGTACCACAATCCATACTGAGTAGTCCCCTTGAGGTATCTCAACAAATGCTTTGTCGCCTTCCAATATAGCTTGGTAGGCCTAGCCATCACTTGAATAAGCTGGTTAAATGCATAGCACATATCTGGTCATGTGTTCACCAAATACATGAGTGAAGCCACAAGGTGCCTGTAAATAGTAGCTTCCACTACTTCCCCTAAACTTGCATCCCCTTCCTCCAGTTACCTACTAGAGGAGTTTCCATGGGTTTGTTGCTATCCATGTGGAACCTCCTGAGTATCTCTTTGGCATACTTTCCCTAAGATACAAACAGTGCCCCATCACCTTGCCATATTTCCATGCCCATAATAAAGTAATGCATAAGCTCCATGCCCTTCATCTCAAACTCTCTTGTAAGGTCATCCTTGCAAGACTTGATCAGCTGATCATGCTCTTTCAAAATCAAATCATCGACATATAACACAATGATCAACAATTTACCTTCCACCACTATGTGGTACAGGTTTGCATCTGCTTCACTCTTGGTGAAGCCCAACCCGATGAAGTAGTTATTGATCCTGGTGTACCAAGCATGGGGTTCTTTCTTTAGCCCATACAACGCCCTCTTGAGCCAGCACAAATGCAACTCACAGTCGAAGGTCTCAAAACCTTCAGGCCACTCTATGTACACATCTTCCTCAATCGTGTCATTAAGGAAGGTTGTCTTTACATCCATCTGATGTATCTTCCAACCCATCTGCGTTGATAGTGCCAATATAGATATGATCGATGAGTACCTTGCAACAGCAGAAAAGGTATCATCATAGTCAATCCCTTCTACCTATGAAAAACCACAGGCCACAAATCTAGCCTTATGCTTCTCCACACTACCATCTACAACTTGATTTACCTTGTAAAGCCATCGGGAGCTCACCACTGACTTGTCCTGCAGTATCGGGACCACATCCCAAACATTATTACAAACTATGAAGTCATAGTCCTCGACCATGGTATCAACCCAAACTGGTTGTTGCATTGCTTCCTAAAAGGAATATGGCTATGTCTCAACACATTTGCTCGAAAGAGCCATGTATCTAGTGTACCTCTCAGGTGACCTCCTCTACCTATGTTAAGATGTGGGTGCTCCCACATTCTCCTGTGCATCATGCAATAACATGTCAACCTCTCTGGTGCACTTTCTCCCATCTCTGAAAGACTATGCCTGAGTGGTTTCCTCCACTCTTGGATCCTTTGCATGTGGCTTCTCCACATGAATCTAAGGCTCGTCAACCATAGGAGCTAAAATCTCCTCAACTGCATGTAGCTCAAGCTCGCTCTCAAGGGAAACTCGCATGTCCTTCTTCTCATCGAATATGATATCCTTGCAAACCATTGTCATCATGTTGTTCATCAGGTACACCCAATAGTTGTGAGGTGTATCAATGTACCCCACAAATATCCCCAACTATGCTATCGGCTCAAGCTTCTTCCACGCATCTTTGGTCACATGGAAATATATCAATGACCCATAAATCCTGAAGTGACCAACATCTGGTCTCTTATTGGAATAAGCCACCTATGGTGTCTTCATCCCAAGAATATGATGCGGGCTACAGTTCTAAAAATAAACCGTTGTGTTGCACACCTTAGCACATAAGTGTATTGGTAGGCCTTGATCATGCAACATTGCTTGTTCTACCCCTATAATGCTTTTGTTCTTCCTCTTGACCACCCCATTCTGTTTTCGGTTATGGGGTGTCGTGAACTCCCATTTAATCCCTTCTACTACACAGAATTTCTTAAACTCATTTGAGACATACTCACCATTGTTATCACTCCTCATAGATTTAACCTTCTTTCCAGACTCTTCCTCAACTACTGCTTTAAATTCACAAAACTTTGTGAAAATTTTATCCTTCTTTTACATGAAAATATGCAGCATTTACGAGAAAATTCGTCAACAAATATAACATAATACATGTGTTTGGCCATGGATACTATCGAGAATGGTTCACAAACATGTGAATGGACTTGCTCTAGAATCGTCTCTGCTCAACTGTCTCTATTGTGAAAGGATGCCTTGGTGTATTTTCCCAAATTACACCCCTTCCATGTATCAACTTTCTCAAGTGTATCTTTGGGAAGACCGGTAGAGATATGTTGCATGATTTTCAAAGCCCCATGATGCAAGTGGCCCAATCGCATGTGCCACAACTCTCCAACATCTCGACTTTGCACCTTCTCTTCTTTCTTGCTCAAAGCAACACGATCCTCTACCTGCAGATTATAGAGATTATTAACTCAAATCCCTATCTTCTGTACTTGACCCATGGCTATGTGTTGAAGTAATTCTTTTCCTTTCAAGAAAATCACAGCATACCCTCTATCCTCAACCATGGTGATTGATACTAAGTTCTTCTTCAACCTGAGCACATACATAGCGTCTCTCAAGGTGAGAGGAGAAACCTTCTCCCTCTGAAAAGTAACTATGCCCAATCCAATGGCACTATACCTCCCGTCATTATCCATCCCAATATGCATCTAGAGATCTTTCTCCTCCAATTCACTGAACAACTCCTTTTCACCAGTCATGTGGAATGAAGCTCCACTGTCAAGGTACCATACACTACCCATCATTTATGACACCATGCATGCAATGAGAACAAAGTCCAATTCAAATTGAGAGGCCAAAGCCTCACCCACTGCTCATCCTCAGGACTTCTTCTTGGAATTTTTGAGCAGAAAATTTGTAGCAAAATGGCCTAGCTCGTCACAATGAAAGCACTTAACTTTCATCATGTCCTTATTCTTACCTCCATGGCAAGAATCTGATTTGGAATGGGACACCTTCCCTTTTCCTTTCCTTTCCTTACTCAGTAAGGCACAATTTTCCTCATCGTCAGTCTTTGATGAGGAACCATATTTGGTGTTCCTTTTGATCTCCTCTTGCATTAAATTAGACCAAAGTACACCCCTTGCATGTATCAGCTTTCTCAAGCGTATCTTTGGGAAGACTGGTAGAGATAAGATGTATGATTTACAAAGCCCCATGATGCAAGTGTCCCAATCACCTTTGCCACAACTCACCAACATTTAAGCAAAACACCTTCTCTGTTTTCTTTCTCAAAGCAACACAATCCTCTACCTCCAGCTTATAGAGATTCTTAACTCAAATCCCTATCTTCTTTACTTACCTGTGGCTATGTGTCGAAGGAATGCTTTTCCTTTCAAGAAAATCACACCATACGCTCTATCCTCAACCATGACGACCGATGCTAAGTTCTTCTTCAACCCGATCATGTACATAACATCTCTCAAGGTGAGAGGAGCAACCTTCTCCCTCTGAAAAGTAATTGTGCCCAATCCAGTAGCACTATACCTCCCGTCATTATCCACCCCAATATGCATCTAGAGATCTTTCTCCTCCAATTCGCTGAAAAAATCCTTGTCACCAATCATGTGGAATGAAGCCCCACTATCAAGGTACCATACACTACCCATCATTTATGACACCATGCATGCAATGAGAGCAAAGTCCAATTCGAATTGAGAGGCCAAAGCCTCACCCACCGCTCCTCCTCATGACTTCTTCTTGGACTTCTTGAGCAAACAATTTGTAGCAAAATGGCCCATCTCGTCACAACGAAATCACTTAACTTTCATCATGTCCTTCTTCTTACCTCCACGGCAAGAATATGATTTAGAATGGGATGCCTTCCCTTTTCCTTTGCTTGCCTTACTAGCTAAGGCACAATTTTCCTCATCATTAGTCTTTGATGAGGAACCATTTTGGGTGTTCCTTATGATCTCCTCCTGCATCAAATCCGACCACGGTCATTCCCAATCTGGAAACTTCTCCCTCGCATCGATGGAGTTCTGATAGTTATTCCAATGCTTGGGAAGGCCTAAGAGAGCTAAGCTCAGCATATCTTCCTCAGCAATGGTTATTCCAACACTTCCAAGTTCATCACGACAGTCAGTGAACTTGGTCAATTATTTTGGAATGGTCTCGCCTTTCTCCATCTCGATTTTTTGAAGTTTGTCTTTCAATGCCAACTTTCGATGGTCATTGTCGATCTAGAGTAGTTATGTCAATGCTTTCCACATAGCATACGAAGTTTCCTTCCCATGGAGACTCGAGACAATGTGGTCTTGAACTCCCTCAAGGATTATCCGCCTCGCCTTTGCCATACACTTCTTCCATTCGACTAGATTTTGTGCATCTGATGATGTTGGCTTTGGAATGTCTTGATCAATGAATTTCTTGAAGCCATTATCCTCTAGCATAGCCTCCATTCTATTTGAGGTGGGTGCCTTCATGGCAACTAGCCCACGTGATCCCTTCTCGCATTTGTATGCAACTGCGGTTTTTGGTGAGGTTTTAATGGAGCATTAACTCCACCACCTTTTCGAGGTTATCTTGGTCACCATGTTATGGTTCTATGGCATAGGTTTTGGTTGTATCTTGGGTTATTTTTGCTGCTAGTTTCGCTCTCCTCCTCTATGCCCTTACTTGGTTCCTTCCACCCGATGGTAATGGCTCTCTACCTCCTACTGTCTGCTGTTTTCGGCATCGGCTCTAGTTCTGGTTCTATGTTACTAGGTAATGTTAAGATGTTGTATCGACGAGTTTGGTGGCTACTTCTTGCATGCTTTTTCGAAACAATGCTGGGCCTTATGGTCGTCCTAGGTATGCAGTGATTTCTCTGTAATTTTAGTTGGTTTGCTGCACTTTTGGTTCATCTCTGCTACATTTGAATGTGTTTTTGGTGTGCATTCTTGTCAAGTCCTTAGCCCGACTTCCTTTGCAATAGTTTGGCTCTAACACAAGGTTACCTCTCTGCTCCGATTTCAGGCTCCTTCTTTGCTTTTCTTCTACTAACAATTCTGCTCCTTGTGAACAGTTGGGGTTTCATGGCTTTGTGGCCATGGCTTGAACGTTTTTGGTCTTGGTGGTGGTTGGCCCTCTAGCTGTGGGTTACGTTCTCTTGTGACCAACCCTCGTTGTTGGTCCTCTGGTCGTGGGTTATAGTTTCTGGTGGTTTGGCTCACCTTAAGGGCCATCGATGTTTGGTGTGCTGTTGGTCCTGGGTTCAACTATGGAACCTTCTCTCCACTTTAGGTAACCTTGAGCGTACTCGTCTTTACCCTTCTCTCAGTTTATTCTCCATATAACTGGTTATGTTGCCTCTCTAATTGTTGTCTCTTGACTGTGCAAGTAATTCGCTCCTTTTTGGTGGTGGCAAGGGTTTGGTCCTTGACGGTTACTATTTCTTCAATTACAGGATGCTGTCTCTGAACTATAACAAATATTTATGCAATGTATGTATATATATTTATAGAAATGATAAATCTTCTACTTGTAAGAATTTCAATGATTTTCTTTTGTGAAGTAGCTGAATGAATTCTCTTGCAATGTTTAGTTGCTTTGATGCGATGCACAGTCTCGTTAACAGTCCCTCAATCATGGAGTTAATTTCATGAATAGTACCAAATTATAGTCATTCATAATAACAACTGTTTGATACTAGAAATTCTTCTCTTTATTGTTTTAAAATATTCTATCAGAGTTTACATTCTCTGGTTTCTATTCTCCTTTGTTGGTAACAATCCTTTGTTCTTCTTTTCATTGTGTATTTAAGCTGCTGGTAGCCTCATTCAGTTGAGGAACTACCTGCAGTTGCAATTTGCAGTTACATTCCCTTTTGTTGTTATTCAAGCATTAGTTTATTTAAGATTATTCCCTAATTTATTTACTTTCAAAAGATAAAAAGTAATGACATTGGCTATGACAGCCTTCTTGAAAAGAAATAACAATAAAAGTAAACTAAAAAGTAAATTTAAAAAAATTCTAAAAATAGCATGTCCAGCTGTCACCTCCCTAATTGGATGCTCCTGCATCAAGCTCCCAGGGTGAATGAAACTCATGGCTCTTGTCCATGAGCTCTTCAATCGAATACCCGACGCATTGAATCTGTCCGGCATCCAACCAGGAATTATTCTTAATTGGATGGTCCTTCCACTTAACCAAGTACTATAAGTACTCCTTTCGACCTGTTCACCTAACTACTTGAGTATCCAGTATTTGGTCAATCTCCAAAGGCTTGGCTGGGGGCATCTGTCTGATCCATGTCCATGTCTCTTCGTCTCCTTGGGTGTCCCGTGTGTGTCCTATTGAACTATCCTTCGTATTAGCAGAAATATAAGGGTATAGCTTTGCTACATTGAAAATGGGTGAGATCCTAATACCCAGGGTTAATTGCAGTTCATATGCATTAGTAGAGAATTTCTGGAGTATCCAGCAAGGCCCTATCCTTTTCAATTTGAGCTTGTTATATTCTCCTATAGGAAACCACTCCTTTCATAGGTGTGCCAGTATCAGGTCTCCTACATTAAATTTCACTTCCCGTCATTTTAAATTTTCCTTCTACTTATATCTTTGGTAACTATTCTGCAATTTAGATTTCACCTATTTGTGAAGATCGTTAATCATTTTGGTGAAATCTTCTCCGTCAACACTCCTTCATTCCAACCGACCCAAATCTCGTAACTCATGAACTCCACGGGGGTGCATTTCATATAGGATCTAGAAATGGATTATGCCTATACTCCTATTGGATGAATCGTTATAGCAAACTCCACTTGTGCAAGTACGTGATCCCACTATTGTGAATTCTCTCTAACCAGACTACATAGTAGATTTCCCAGACTTCGGTTTACTACCTCAGTTTTCCTGTCGGTCTGTGGATGATAAGATGAGCTGAAGTTCAGTTTAGTATCTAATTTCTTCCACAAAGTCTGCCAGAAATGGCCTGTAAACTTCACTTCCCTATCCGAAATAATAGACTTCGGTAAGCCATGCAGTCTGACAATTTCTATGAAGAATAGATGGGCTACATGCATGGCATCGTTGGTCTTTTTACAAGGAATAAAATGTGCCATCTTAGTAAAGTGATCCACTACTACCATGATGGAATCATATCCTTTCTATGTCCTCGGCAAACCCAAGACAAAGTCTAAACTGACTGAGTCCCATGGCCTGTCTGGAACAAGTAGGGGTGTATACAGTCCCGTATTTTGATTGTGTCCCTTTGCCAGCTATCACATCTTACATCTAGCCACATACCGTTGTATGTCTCGCCACATCTTTGGCCAATAATAGAAATGACTTACCTGGTCCAAAGTCTTGTCTATGCCAAAATGTCTAGCTAGACCACCACTATGTTTCTCCTGAATTAAGTTCTCCCTCAATGAACATTCTGGAATACACAATTGTCGTCCCTTGAATAGAAATCCTTCCTGTATGTTATAATCTAACCACAAACTATTGTCTCTCAATAGTGGATTTTGGCAAGCTTCATATGCTTCCCGAAAATCTGCATCTGTCTCATACAGATCTTTGAGATGTTCAAAGCCCAACACCTACACTCTGCTTTCCTGTAAAATCAAACTTCTTCTGCTTAACGCATTTGCTACTTCATTGGCTTGTCTACTAATGTGTTTCAACAAAAACGTGAAACTCTAGAGATATTCCACCCACTTCGCATGTTTATGATTCAGCTTATGTTGTTGCATGACATATTGCAAATAAGAATTGTCCACAAACAAAACAAATTCATTTCCCAACAAGTAGTGTCTCTAATGTTTCAGTGCTTGCACCATTGCATAGGATTCCTTGTCATTGGACGTATATTTCTGTCTACTCTCATTTAATTTCTCGCTGAAATAGGCCATTGATTTATCCTCTTAACTCAGTACCGCTCCAATGGCTGTCCCACTGGCATTGCAATGAACTTGAAAAAGTTTGTTGAAATCTGGTAACCTCAAAATGGGTCTTTCGGTGATCTTCTTTTTCAGCAGCTAGAAGCTCTTTTCAGCTGACTCAATCCAATGAAAAGGTTGATTTGCTTTTTTGACAGTGTCCACCATGGTTGCACAAATCCCACTAAAAAGTTTTATAAACTTCCGTTAAAAACATGCTAGCCCATGAAAACTTTGTACTTCAAATAAACTTTTTGGGGACGCCAACTAACTATGGCTGCAACCTTTTCTGGATCCATATTTAACTCATTCTCTGAAATCACGAATCCCAAATAAACCAACTCCTCCTTGAAAAATGTACATTTCTTCAAATTTAATAGCAATTTATTCTGATGTAATTTTTCCAAGACACACCTAACGTGTCAGAAATGTTCTTCCCTAGTCTTACTGAAAATAAGGATATCATCCAAATACACAATAACAAACTTCCCAATATATTCTTTCAGCATCTCATTCATTAAGCGCATGAATTTGTTGGGTACATTGCTCAATCCAAATGGCATGACCAGCCATTCATACAGGCCCTCATTGGTTTTGAAAGCAATCTTCCACTCGTCTCCTTCTCGAATCTGTATCTGATGATAACTGCTTTTTAAATAAATCTTTGAAAAATACACTACTCCACTCAAGTAGTCCATCATATCATCCATTCGTGGTAAAGGGAACTTATATCTAATGGTAATCTTATTGATTGCTCGAGAGTCAGTACACATTCACCGCTCTCCTCTTTTCTCGGGAGCTAAGACTGTTGGCACTGCACACAGACTTAAACTTTCCAAATCAACCCTTTGTCCAACAACTCCTGCACCTGTTTCCTAATCTCATCATTGTCCTTTGGACTCATTTAGCAAGTAGCTTTGTTGGGTAAACTATCTCCTGGGATGAAATCAATATGGTGGCTGATACTCCATTTTGGGGGTAACTTATCTGGAAAATCATCTACTACTATATCATTGAATTCCTGTAACATATCTTGAATTTCCTCCCAAAAATCCTTAATTTTAGTATGAATTGACACTGTCCTTGGCCTCCGCACAATTGCAAGCTTTATTTCATCATCTCCAATCTTTTGTAGGAGCTCTTTTCCCCATAATAATAATGCCTTTGTCCCACTACTCTCTATTGTGTCCTCTTCCTTCATGGGTACCAACATATACTTGATCCCATCTTTCGCAAATTTATAACAGTTTGTCTTCCCATCGTGCACTACCTTCCTATCATACTGCCATGGTCTACCTAGCAGTATATGGCACAAATCCATCAGCATAATGTCACATGTCACCTTATCCTTATACCTTCCAATATGAAATTCCACTTCACACTGCTCATCAAAAAGAAGTTGATGCCCATTTTGTAACCAAGACACCCAGTATGGGGTTGGGTGTTTCAGTCTTTTTAAACCCAGTTTCTCTACCATCTCTATGGCTACTAGGTTATCAGTGCTTCCACTGTCAATAATCAGTTTACACCACTTCCCATGTGACTTACACACAATCTGAAACAGGGCTTTCCGCTATGTCAGATCAGCTAACTCTTTAGCTAGCTTCAACAAGACTTTGTTCAACACCAAGGCCTCTCCTATTTTAGGCATGTTCTCCACTTCTTGAGGTGGGGCCTCAGCTTCCTCTGGTTGAGCAACATATGCTCCTATTTGTCCTGCTTGATCACTTTCAGGACATTCAAAAGACCGGTGTCCCCATTTGTGACACTTGTAACACTGATAGGCATTCCCTCTACCTCCCTCATTACCTCTCGCTCACTGGTAAGGCCTTCCCCCTCTAGTGTTACCTTCTTTATCAGTTGACCCTGCAGTTTTTGAACTGCTGCCTTCCTCACTGTTGCTGGAAGTTTTGCCTCTTCCAAAGGATTGTCCACTTCCTTGGCCAGATCCACGTCCTCTCCTGGCATTTTGTTTCCTGGTGATCTTCTCCTCTGCATTTAAAGAACTTTGATATGCTTCCTCTATAGATCTGGGAGAGAGAATACTGATCTCATCCAGTATCTCCATCCATAATCCATTCATGAACCTTGCTGTCTTTTCTAGGGTATCTTCAACATAACTGCTCGCAGATTCACTCTATAAAATTCTTTTGTATATTCTTTCACAGTCATTGATCGTTGTTTCAGGTTTTGTACTTGTCTATATAGAGCAATATGATAGTCTTTAGGTAAAAACTTACCTTTCATCTTCGTAATAATTCTGGTCCACTTTTTAATTGGTGGCTTATTTGATCTCCTTCGCTCTACCTGCACATTGTCCCACCACAGTGCTACATGCCCCTTCAGTTTTGCAGATGCAAATTTGACCCTCATATCCTCACTGATTTCCTCACATTCGAAGTATTTATCCAACTCGCTAATCCAGTCCAATAATACTTCAGTGGATAAACTTCCATCATAGTTTGACAGTTCAGGCTTCTATTTGTTGCTTGTTAACAGAACAGATTTCAACAATTTTATCTCTGGCCCTTCCTCTTCAGACCCATCTGTCATAGTTGTAGCTTCTTCTTCACTATCGTCACCACCTTCTGGATCCCTGTGCCTCCCTACTTCTACTGCTGCTAATCTGGAACTTAGGATCCTGATCTCCTCGCGCAATCCTTCGTCAATTACCCTCCGAATAGCTCTACATCTACCCCTTCTTCCTACCTCCATACTTTTTTTTCTTCCCTAAGGAAAGAACTGCTTTGATACCAAAATTTAATGACTCACCCCAAAAGCTGAGGTGGGTGCCATCGTGGCAATTGGCCCACGTGATCCCTTCCCACGCTCGTATGCAACTAGGGTTTTTGGTGAGGTTTTAATGGAGCATTAACTCCGCCACCTTTTCGAGGTTGTCTTGGTCACCATGTTATGGTTCAATGGCGCGGGTTTTAGTTGTAGCTTGGGTTATTGTTGTTACTGGTTTCGCTCTGCTCCTCTATGCCCTTACCTAGTTCCTTCTGCCTGATGGTAATGGCTCTCTGCCTCCCAGTGTCTGCTGGTTCCAGCCTCGGCTCTGGTTCTATGTTACTAGGTAATGTTAAGATGTTGTATCGATGAGTTTTGTGGCTACTTCTTGCATGGTTTTCTGAAACAATGTTGGGCTTTGTGGTCGTCTTGGGAATGCAGTTATTTCTCTGTAATTTTAGTTGGTTTGCTGCACTTATGGTTTGTCTCTGCTGCATTTGACTGTGTTTATGGTGCGCATTCTTGTTAGGTCGTCAGCCTGACTTACCTAGCGACAGTTCGGCTCTAACACAAGGTAACCTCTCTGCTCTGATTTCAGTCTCCCTCTTTACTTTTCTTCTGGTAACAATTTTGATCCTTGTGATTAGTTGGGGTTTCGTGGCCCTGTGGTCATGGCTCGAACATTGTTGGTCTTAGTGTTGGTTGGCCCTCTGGCCGTGGGTTACGTTCTCTTATGACCAACCCTCATTGTTGGTCCTCTGGTGGTGGGTTACAGTTTCTGGTGGTTTGGCTCACCTTAAGGGTCGTCGCTATTTGGTTTGATGTTGGTATTGGGTTTGACTATGGAACCTGCTCTCCACTTTAGGTAACCTTCAAGGTACTCGTCTTTACCCTTCTCTCAGTTTATTTTCCATATAACTGGTTATGATGCCTCTCTAATTGTTGTCTCTTGACTATGCAGGTAATTCTCTCCTTTGTGGTGGTGGCAAGGGTTTGGTCCTTGACGGTTACTATTTCTTCGCTTACCGGATGCTGTCTCTGAACTATAGCAAATATTTATGCAATGGATGCATATATATTTATAGAAATGATAAATCTTCTACTTGTAAGAATTTCAATGATTTTCTTTTGTGAAGTACCTGAATGAATTCTCTTGTAGTGTTTAGTTGCTTCGATTTGATGCACAGTCTCGCTAATAGTCCCTCAATCATGTAGTTAATTTCGTGCACAGTACCATATTATAGTCATTCATAATAACAATTGTTTGATGCCTGAAACACTTCTCTTCACAATTTTAAAATATTCTGTAAGAGTTTACATTATCTAGTTTCTATTCTCCTTTGTTGGCAGCAACCCTTTGTTCATCTTTTGATTATGTATTTAAGCTACTAGTAGCCTCATTCAGTTTAGGAACTACCTGCAGTTGCAATTTGTAGTTACATTCCATTTTGTTGTTATTCAAGTCTTAATTTATTTAAGACTATTCCCTAACATATTTACTTTCAAAAAATAAAATGTAACGACATTGGTTGTGATAGCCTTCTTCAAAATAAATAACAATAAAAGTAAACTAAAAAGTATATTTAAAAAAATTCTTAAAACAACATGTCCAGCTGTCGCCTCCCTAATTGGATGCTCCTGCATCACTGTCCTTCTAGGTTATATAATTCGAGTTGCCTTCCAAGGCATACTCGAGCCACAAATTGTAAAATGTCATATGTCGATCCTAAAGTATGTATTGCAAATTCAAATATCACCTGTAACCCAAAACTAAAAACTATGAAATCTCCTCTAGTATATTGTCTTAAGCTCCGATACCATGTAGATAACTTCTACAAATCTAACTTCGATACCATGTAGATTTTCTTATAGATTCATAGCTCATGTAATGTACTAAAACACAAGACAAGAATGTACTCTACTCTTTAAATAACATAAACCAATAGATCGATGAAAACAATAATCGACCAGAGGAAGATAATCAAGACACATAACACAATTGTTTCTCTAGGGAAATCCACTGCTAAAAACCCCAACTATTTATTGCATTAATCAGAAATTTGAGTGATAATACAAAGCTTGTTCTCACCAGAACAATTCCATACAAATATGATTAACTCTCTGCCTCACAAGCTTGCATTGACCAACACTTAGCCAATTTTTGTTTCCTGCTGAGCCCCTATTTCCTTGCGCCATTCCTATGAGGAATAACCCATATTTAATTGGGAATTCCCTCTTCCATAACTGCACAATCCAAATCTAGGTCCTCTTCTGATTGCATGCATGATCCTACAACTGATAGTACACTATCCCTACACTCTAGTCTCAACTAGGTCTTTCTATGAACTAACATGCATGAGTTTCTCATGAGGGAATCTTCAATTAGCTGGAGTAGCTCTAAGGATGCACCAATGCACCAACTCACTACTAGACCTCCAGTAGTTCCACAAATAATTATAACTAGTTTAACTGTCTATAACTCAAATAAACTCATCCTCGACCCCTAAAATTTAGGGAGAACATATACATGACTACAGAAAGACTTCCAACTCAAAATTCCTAAGCTAATTAAGTCAATTAAACTTAATTAAATATTTAAAAGTTGCTATGAGATTAGAATTCAATTTTAATTCATAGTTTAATTCAAGGACAAATTAAACTAGAATTTCTTGTTGCCATTTCTCAACAAATAGTATGTGCTAAGGAAAAAATCCCATGCCCAGATGGCTGGGGCATAGACTTGTTCCAACATTTCTCAAAATTGAGGATTCCATACCTTCTTGCTGTTGTGGATGATTCTCAATTCAATGGTTTATCTCGGGGGCCATTAGCACGCCGTTCATAACATTAATAGCTAAAAAATAAGGTGCATGAAATTTTAGTGACTATCGCCCTATCTCCCTCTGTAACTTTGTATACAAATTAATTTCTAAACTTATTGCAGGAAGGATTAAACCATTCCTCTCCATATTTATAACAATGGAACAATTTTATTTCCTGGAGGGGCAACAAATACAAGATCCTATAGCTATTACTCAGGAAATGATTCACTCGATTAAAACCAGGCATGGAAATGCATGTTTGATGAAGGTGGATCTGATTAAAGCATACGTTAGCGTGGATTGGGAGTTTTTGTATTTGGTGTTGATTAAAACTGGTATGTCTTCATTCAACTCAAGATGGATCATGGCTTGCATCATGACTTCCAATTTCACAATTATTATCAATGGTTGGCCAACTAAATTCTTCAGGGCATACAATGGTTTGAGATAGGGGTTTACGCTATCCCCTTTACGTTTTTTGTTAGTTATCGACTGCGTAAGCCTTAAGATGTAGGAAATGCAAAATAAGGGGATGATTAAGGGGTATAATTTGTCGAGAAAGCAAGTGGTGACACATCTGTGTTTTTTTGATGATTTGTTGTTTGGTCGTCGGAAATTTGTTGGGGAATGAACTAACATTTCGCATGCACTGGATTCTTTCTCAAAGGCATCGGGCCTCTTGATGAGTCAGGAGAAATCCTTACTAGTTTTTGGTGGGGTGGAGGATGAATTTATAAGACAGATATGTCTCCTTTTCGATATTAAATGTTAGAAATTAGAACTAGGAATTAAGTATTTGGGTTTTAGACACAAACCAAATAGCTATGGGATTAGTGACTTCGAATGGTTGGTTACAAAACTGGAGAAAAAATTGGCATTTTGGATGCACAAAAGACTTTCTTTGGGTGGGAGGATGATTCCGATGAAATCCGTATTACAACATATCTCTATTTTCTGGATGCAACTGTTCATGTTGCATGGGGCGATCTCTCGAAGGATTAAGTCTATCCTGGAAAAATTCTTATGGTCTAGTAGCAAGGTTGAGGGTAAGTTCCACCTGGCTAGTTTGTCCACTCTTGCACGAACAATAAAAGGAGGGTGGGGATTTATGGAGTTGGAGAAATTTAATAAATCCCTTGTTATTAAAAACACATGGCATGCATTAAAAGTGTCGGGCCTATGGCATGATGTCGTTAGAGTTAAATATATGTATGGGCAGTCGTTGGCTGAATGGATCAAGGGAGGGGCAATAAGGCCTTTGATCTCTTCGACTATATGGAATGGTATGATGCAACAAGTTATCTGGTTGATGACATTTTCTAGATGGGAATTAAGGGATTGGTCTTTAATTGCAATAGGCCTAGATGTGATGTTTTTAATGTCAGGACATCATTCCTTATCTTCACAGCTAATTGATTTTATTCACAGTAAGGGATATTTTTCCCTCCAGTAGTGCAACAAAAAACAAGATAATCCCACTTTAGAACAAACATGGATAATAGTGGAGGAATTAGGACTTGAGGGTGGATTTGCAATGGAATGGGAGAAATACATCATGCATTTAAGGGATGTTAGAATTGGCATACATCCAGGGAAGGACGTGATTTCTTGGAAAGGCACAAAGAAAAAGGATAATCCAGAGGTAAAAGGCATATACAAAAGTTTTCCATTTGTTGGGGATAAATATGAAAAATTTAATTGGTTTCAAGTTGCTTGGAGAGGGCACATTCCAAATAAACTGCAATGTTTTAGATGGTTGATATTACATGATCGTATTTTGACCTGGAACAACCTGCAGAAGACGGGATTTATTGGGCTAGGGATGTGTATCTTTTGTTAGGGAGGACCAGAGACCGAAAAACACTTGTTCCTACATTATTCTTACTCGAAGGCAGTTTGGGAAGGGGCACTTAACTCTTTCAACATAAAGGTATGTTTTGTGGCTCATTCAGTGTTCTTTTCTTCTATCTTCCAAGAAAAGATTGTTTGTGTTAGAACTGTCATCATAAAATATGTCTCTTTCTTTAATGAAAAGGGATCGATAAAGGAGAAGTTTAAAAGAAGACAAGTAAGGTTTAGCGACATCTGGGGAAGGTACCCTGTTGGGTTTTTTGACAGAGCTAGCAAGCATCAAAAATGTAGTTGTGGTGCTTTCTTGGTCATGAAACCTGGCACTTTCTATCATTTATGGTGGGAAGGAGGTGAGGGGACCAACAATCGATCTAAGGTGATAGGGTTATGAGTGCTTTTGAAATAAGCAATGTGGATAGAGATGGTAAATATTCAGATACATAGCGATGCAAAAGGGGTCATCAACTAGGTAAGAGAGCACAACAAATTCAAACCACCTATTTTAACTAATTGGATGGATCAAATCAGAGATTTGATTAAATCATTTCAAAACATTAATTTTGAACACATCTACAGAGAGCAAAATATGGCTGCCGACCTCCTATCCAAGAGAGGACTTAAGGTCCTTCCAAGTATGATCCATTATGCCATCTTTGAAAATAAAATAAGGATCAAGGTTGACAGTGTGATTTTTAATTAAGCTTTCTTATCCAGGAAATGACTATAACAGTATTATGGATATACAAGGAACATGATTTCAAAACACAGACAGGATGAAAAGGAACTAACATATTTGGAGTAACATTTTTGAATCTTGCAGGAGTTTAATGGCAATAGCAGTTTTCTTTCTTCTGGGGGAAACGTCTTTTCTTTTAGTTGTAAATTTGTATATTTTATGTGACTAATCAGATCTGGTTTTTATTTGTAAGAGGTTAATGTAATGTTTTAATCTGTAATTTGGTACCTCCTCTTCTATTAGATGCATCAAAACTCTGTATCCGACCTTGAGCATTTTGGATCTATAATAGAGATATTACTGTAAGCTATACTTTTGAGTGGTATGTTGATAGAAACAGAAACATAAATATGTAAACTTTCTCATAATTTATGAATCAAAACATGGTTTTTCAGAAATAAATAAATATAAAATGAAAATAAAATAAATATATAAATGAATATAAAACCCGCCCCCACCCACATATATATATTCGACTATAAACTATATAGTTATGATTCCATACTGCGGACGGTTATTTCGTGAAGAAGGAAACGAAAGGAAAAAAAATTAAACTGTGACTGTGAGACATGCTTATGACTGTGAGACATACTTATGACTCCATATTGCCTTTCTTTGATGAAAAGACCTTATTGGGCGCACGTATCATAACAATAAAATGACATGGGAGTGAGCAATTTGATGTGTACACATAAAAAAACCACAACCCTGTGGAGGGGAGAATTCAGGGCGATGAGTGTGAAAAAGAACGTCGCAAACTGTCATTTCTGTATTGTTGTGAATTCCAATTACCACTCTATGCTTTCGGCTGCGATGAAGATGTATGTCGTACGATCAATTCTACTTTAATTCACAGAAACAGTAGTAGGAAATGGGCACTGAAGTATTAAGAGATTGCTGCAAGTAGGGCATCAGGGAATATTTTGTGAATCTGCTTACAATCCTGAAGTTAAGTTTATTAAGAAGAAGTTAATTCTATCAAGGAATATTCTGAGAATTTGCAATTAATTTAAGCTTAAGGTGCTTACACCCCTGAAGTTAAATCTATTGTCGGATACAAAAATATTTCGGAAATCCGCAATAGACATAATGATGCCCCTCCAGGCATGATTGCTGACTGCCAACTTCTATGATTACACGATTGCTGACTACGCACTTCTATGATTAATTGTTAATTGCTGTATATATAGTTGTAATGACTAGACATTAAATAACCTCATGGAGCCATTTTCAGCGAGGAAGCCGCCTTGTCTTCTTAGGGGATGGCTGGCGTAATGGAAACTCAATTTCTAATTGCTACTTTTCTTCCCTTGTTAATACGGGGACACAATTTTTGAATCATGTGGCTGCCATTCACATTGTAATGGGTTAGTGAAATTTTAGAAATATTTGATGTGCATGAATAAGTCAATTATTGGATTTCACAACGGTTTTACTATCACATTTCAAAAATATTCCTGAAATTAAAATCGAGTTACTGTTGTTAGGAATTTGGTCATTCTGGATCTACTATCACCCTCCTACTGACCAGTTCGGTAATACGCTAGGATTGAGCCATTTGGAATATGTCTAATGACCTGATAGTTCGAACAGTGCAAGGCAAAGGAAACTGAAGACATTCTGTAGACAATTTAATACATTGTAACGGACTATTTAAATTTTTTCTCTCTTCTAAATGAAAATGAAATGCACAATGCTCAGACCACATTCTCTACTATGTTAGTTTTTCCGTATTTATGACAGTGATCAATCTATTTATGCAATTAAAACATTTTTTTGTAAGCTTGGTAAGACTACATCTTCATCATGTCCAATATATCGCTCAGATTGAGATGGAGAATTGAACCACTGACTTCAAATCAAGGAATGACTTGACAAAGTGCCCAATTACTGTATCTTCAAGACCCATATAGACAATCAAAACACCTTTAAATTAACAAAAATCACTATTTAATAAAAAGAAAATTGCAGAATTCGAGGAAAAACTCCAACATATCTATTAGTTAAACAAAGCCCTCATAGAAGTATATTTTCTGTAGTCTAGACAAGACTTATCTTAATAGCCAACCTAAACAAACAATGTTTTTGGCCTAAAAAGAATAGTTTTTCTAGCTGGAAATCTTTTGAAATCTAGCTTGCAGCTGTCAAGTTTCAGTTTTAGGTTCTAAAGGAGTTCGTGAGGGTGACTAATCTATTTCCACCATTAAAATAACTATTTAAACATTGCAATTTCAGATTTTTTGAAAAAGAAATCGCCAGATTCCAACTAAAGAATAGTCCTCCAAGTGAATTTCTTCGACAAGTCTTATCTTAATAGCATAGTCTAAAATGGCGATATTTTAACCTGAAAATAATTGTCTTTTGGGCATGATTTCGATGAAATATTTGGAAATCCATGTTATAGTTATCAAGTTTCAAAATTTGAAGTGCTCCAATTTCTTGACAATGTTGAATCCATTTCCACCATTAAAAATTGATACAAAGGTTCCTAGTTTTATTTATTTTGAAAAAAAAAGAAATCACCAAATTTGGACAGGAAAATCATGGCCTAGGCAAAATTGTCCTATGCCTAGAAAAATCCTATCTTAATAGAGTAGTCTAAAAAGTCAACATTTTATAATGCTTTTTGACGAAATCTAGTCGAAAAATTTAGAAATCCAAGTTACAATTGTCAAGTTTCAGAACTTTAAGTCCACTAGGGGTTCTCAAGCGTGGTAAATCCATTTCCACCATTTAAAAAAACATTCAAACGGTTTTGTTTAGATTTTGTAAAAGAAAATCGCCAACTGTCATATTTCAAATTTTAGGGGCTTCAAGGATTGTTTGGGGTGTTGAACCCATTTCCACTATTAAAAAATGATTTAAACACTGACAATCTTAGATTTTTGGAAATCCAGGGTACAAATGTCATGTTTCAAAATTTTAAGGGCTCCAAGGATTGTCTGGGGCGTTGACCATTTCCACTATTAAAAAACGATTTAAACACTCCCAATCTTAGATTTTTGAAAAAAAAATCACCGGATTCATTGTCATCTAGCAAATTTGTTGCTTGCCAATAGTTTTTCAGCACGATTTTGACAACAACAAAAAAATAAAAAATCTTGTGGATATTTTTTGAAAACTAGGTTACAATAGTGAAGTCATCCTTGAGAGTGTTAAATCCATTTTCACTATTAAAAAAATGATACAAACACTTTGGCTTTCAGATTTTTAGAAAATCTTCATCCAATGAAAATGGAAAAATTGTGGATGTCTAGACAAGTCCTATCTTAATTTGATGCGATAATCAAATTAATCACTATACAAAGAAAAAGTGACATGCTAGACTATACAAATGCATTATTATTATTATTCACCCTGATTTGGTATCGTTCTTTTTAATTTTTTAAAAAATATATTTTATTTAAATAATATTTCTTTTTTCTAGCCAAAGGCTATTCTATATTTTAGTATTGGAGATATGTATGTATGAATTTTTAAAAATATTTACAAAAATTACTATATGTAATAAAAAACAAAAATCAATATTGGTTTGCTAATTAAAAGTATAATAAAAAGTGGATAATCTCATTGTCAATGGCCATATAAAGGAGAAATGGTAAATATATTTCACTCACTCAATACCATAGGTAAATATTTCACCTCGAATATAATAAAAAACAAAAATGAATATTTCCTATTTGAATTGTTTAATTAAAACTAAAAAGGAATATGCCTATTTGATTTGTTTAATTAAAAGTATTATAAAACATAAATAATCTAACTCTCAATGGTCATACTAAGGAGAAGTGGTAAAAATATTGTCTCTCACTGTCAACCATAAATAAAATATTTCATGCCTGATATAATAAAAAAAAGCAATAATGAATATACATGTTTGATATGTTTAATTAAAAGTATTATCAAACATAAATAATCTCACTCATCCAAAAAAGTTTTCACCTCAAGAGATTTGAGGCTCTTACTAGATCCGTGGTTAAGATGGATCTATATTGGTTTGTATTTAGAGGATTTGGGTCAATCTCGTACTTGCATGACACTGAATTGTTCACAATTGCTAGCAATATAATCTCATGTATGCTCTTTTTGAAGGAACACCTGATTTGGAGAATTTGAACCACTCACCTCCTCACACATAACACTTCATTTACACAACCAAAGTGACTTAACCTACCACAAAGAAATTATTTATTTAAATAATATATTATTTGAAAAATGTATTATTTCTATTATACCTCCTGCTGTTGGCAGGATATAACCTAATCAATTTTTCATTAACTTACTACAAAATTAAAATCTATCCAAAGTTTAACATTATGTTAATTAAATTAATTATTTTTAAAATAAAATTTATTTCTATTTATCTCAAATATGATGGTTGAAATGTCTCCCATCTTATTGTGTTAATGATGACAAGACTTGACATCATTCAATATTAAACAAGGCCATTATATTTTTTAATATATAATTGACATTGAAGATAATGATAACAAGTTAATAATTATTTGGGAGGATATAAGGTATTCAGTTTTTCATCTACTTATTTAATATTGAATGACGGATATTTTTTTTCTATAATGTTCATATTATAGTACACATGTCAGATCATTAGAGCATAGATTGATATAATAAGAGTTGTACAAATTGTACACATATTATTTTTACATTTTTTTTCAAATTTATATTTTTCTAATTATTTTTAAATTAAAAAAAAACCCATAAATTGTCTATTCATATTTACACCAATAAGAAAATGGAATTTTTGAATTTAATTACAAATCATTTGTGTTTATGGTACATAGTAATCAATATATAATGTTAATTTTCAAATTATTTATATTTATTGTACATAGTAATTAATGATATAGTACATAGTAACTAATAATAGAGTAAACAAAAGTCAATTTTTGTTATCATTTTGCAAAGAAAGGGAGAGACAATGTAAACCAAATCTATTTGAGTAAATAGAAATAAATTTGATTAAATATATAAATTATTTTATATGTTAAATTATTAAATTAATTTTTTTTATCAAAGAAAAACTAATAGTAAGGAATCAAAAACTCAATAATTTTAGTTATAATAAATAATATTAGTTTATTGTCATTTTCTGAAATGTCAATTATATATATTAATATAATATAATATATTATATATATATATATATATAATATATATAGATATCTGTTATTACCAAAAATGTTAATCGATATTAGAAATTAATAAAAAAGTAAAATACAAATATCATTACTTATTTTACAATTTATATTATTTGGAATATTCCACATCATGAATTAAATATTATCAAACAAAACAACAAAAAACACTACCTTATTCTATATCAATTATATATAAAAAAAATCAAGAAAAAAAAATTGGTTTAATTAAATTAGATAATAAAAAAATAAAAAAATATTTATATAACTCATTTTACAATTTTATTATTATTTGGAATATATATAACACATCATGAGATTAAAATAGTTTATCAAACAAAACAGAAAAAAAACACCACCTTATTCTTTATCCATTTATATTACTTAAAAAATCGATTTTATTATTATTTAGAATATATACAACACATCATGACATTAAAATATTTTATCAAACAAAACAGCGAAAAAACACCACCTTATTTTTTATCCATTTATATTACTTAAAAAATCGATGAAAACAACATTTAGTTGCCCCTTGAGAATCAGTGTGCTGCATACGCATAATTCTGGTAGCTTATCGTTTGTTTGATTCCTCGTTGGCTATGCCCATCGTAGAATAAACTAACCATACTCTCGTTATGATTAGAGTAAGTGACTTTCCGATGCCATCATGAAATTAAGTTTACTCTTTCGTTGTCATTTTTAAAGAAATGGCAACTTCCAAGATGACACCATTGGCCAATTTTTGGTCATAGGAAATGAATAAGTGAATTAGATATTAAAATGTGAAGTATTGGTTTTATCCAAAACCATTACTAAAGTTTTATTAGAGTCGAAGAATACCTCCAATGCACTGAACAATCACATACTCTAATCAAAGTTTAGTTGTAAACTTATGTAAACCTTCTCTTGCGGTTCACCGAATATAATGCCTTTTGTTCTAATATTTGTACTCCTCCTCTTAATATGGAAAAGTTTTAATATCGATCTAGTTTTTCCCATGAGATGGCCCATTGTTAACAAACCTAATTTTACATAGTTTTCTTTTATATTTCTTTTGAGGAATTATTTTTCTTTTAGATTTCTTTTGAAGAATTATTTTCGCTCTCTTTTTTTGATTAGTGTTGATTTTATTTAGATATAGACTTTTTCATGAAAAAAGTTCAAAAAATTAAAAATTTTAAAAGTTAGTTTTGGATAGTTTTCATCTATGTTTTTCTTAAAGTGTTACTTTATATTTTCTTAAAATAAATTAGGTGTATTATATCTTTTTTGTTGAAGTTATTTTTAGCTGTCTAATTTTAAGTTGTACAATTTATATATATCATAGTTTTTCCCATGCTTTATATTATTATTTTTTTTAAGTTAGAGAGAAAGTAATATAATATAAATATGATAATGAAGCTTATATATCAGGGATTTGTTTAACATTTCACTTTTTTCTTTTTTTGAATTAATTGTCTTTGGATGGTTTAGGATTTGGAAATTTTGCAATTAGGATTCTCCTCCGGGTATCTCTAGTCCCAGCTTTGTTCATGCATCGGGATGGAGGAAGCAACCTCTCATTTTCATTCTACAATGTAGCATTTGGTGATACCAAGCAGAGAGCCAGTGCAAATGGATATGGGGGGAAATAATTTTTCAACAATTACTCTACAAACATCATTTCCCCCCTTGTAATTCCACAAATCTTGGCAAGTGCATGATGAAAAGCTAGAAGATCGAGCCATTGTTTGCCAAAATCAACCAAGGACACTAAATTCGAGATGAAATATTCTTTAATAAAGCACATCCAACTCATGCAAGACCATGCTTTGATTAGAAATTTGTGGGCTTCTAGCCCATGAAAGATGCTCTCATCAATTGGATTTAAAACAGATGGAAGACTAAAGGAAAAATAGATCTAAAATTAGGGGTGAAAGGCCTCTTGAATATGATCTTTGTTGATACGGAGGACTAGATGCAAGTATTTGAAGGTGGTCCATATTTCCTTAATTCTATCAGATTTTTCACCCATTTCTAGACTAAATGTCATTGCCTAGAAAAAGAAAGCTTTACAAAGGTGCTAGTTTGGTTTGGATCAGACTATACTCTCTACAAAGGGAATCCGGGAAGGAATAAAGCCTAGAGGATATAGGAAACACCCTTGGTCACATTTTCAAATCCTTAGAAGTCACCAAATGAGGTAGATTTACATCTTATTCATGATTCTAGGTTTACATGGACAACTTTAATCCTCTCCTAGCATCCATTGATCTTTATTTCAGGGATGAGCTCTAGCAATAACTGTTGGACTATGAACACTTCCTTTTTCCTTTCGGCATTTCCATGAATATGATCATCTCTTCAAAAAATTTCCTCCTCACATTATAGCAATGTAGCATCCTTAGGACCCACCCATGAATCTAAAAGGCTTCACTCCAGTTAATTCGAATCTTAATCATACAAAGGCTTTAACTACTTTTGAAATTGATCTAGGGTTCCACACCTTGAAAAACTTTGAAGCCCTCATTGGCACATAGTATGACACATCTACAATGACACAAGAGCCTTCTCAACCAGATCCAACTGTGCCCAGTATTAGATCGCACCAAGAGGACTTAGTAGTTCCTATCAACTCCTTCATCCCTTCTAGTCCCTACCAATCAGTGCCAACTACCATCCCTAAGATATTGATTATAGAGGTGCTCTCTCAAGATATTCTAGATCAAGGTGAGGATCTCTAACTAATGTAAGTCGACTAGAAAAACAAATATCTTAAGGCCATTCCTAAACATCAAGTCCATATCTTAAAGGAAGTGCTCCTCAAGCTTAAGACTGAGTTGCACTCAAAAAGGGAGCACTCCAATCATTCTCCCAACAATTTTGGGCACAATATTCAAAATCTCAAAGACCTACATAAACCCTTAAAAGAAGATAAGTGTAAAGGAAAGAACAAAAAATAAGATTTCCTCACAAGAATTAGGTGACTTGTTGGCCAATTTTCTGATTGTTGGGGCCTTCTACTCAACTCCCACTTCTACTGAATGAAAATCATCTCTTGGAACATAAGAGGCCAAAATTGATTTGGTAAGAAAAAGCTTCTTAAGGCATTTTTTTGACAAGATAAACCTGATATAATGATGATTTAGGAAACAAAATGTAGTAAGGAAAGAGAATCCTCTATTGTCTCCAAATGTTGGAAAGAAGCCTAGAGATTGCTCATTCATGCAAATGGTCAAGTCAGAGGTCTAGCTATAGATTGGAATCATGAAGCAGTTTTCTCATGACTATTTGAAAAACAACCAAATTTTAACAACCAAATTTAGAACTTTAGACTCTAATCAAGAGGTACGTATAAAAAATGTCTATGGACCACATATCACTAGTGAAAGATCAAGCTTTATTTATGCTCTAAAGAGGCTATAATGGATGTTTAAAAATATCTTGTGGATAATTGGGAGAGACTTTAATATGACAAAATTGATTTATGAGAAAAAAGGAGGTATTCGAAGGGCATACCAAGAGGCGCATCACTTGAAAGAGGTCATGTATGTCTTGAAACTAATTGATCTCGAGACCATTAATGACACTTTCACTTAAACAACTGACATAAAGGGAAGCACTAGGTTTTCTCCAGATAAAATTGCCTAACTATTTATGAAAATATGATGGAAAGAATATCTTCTTAGAATCCTCCATCCTTACCTGCAGAGGATCCGGTCATTGGCCCATTTATCTAAGTATTAACGTCAAAATGAGACCTATGAATTGTACTTCTTGTTTTGATATTTTTTTGGCTCTTAGACCTATCCTCTGTGGGGAAGGCCAAAACATGGTGGACATAAGTTCCTTCAAACCTAAGGTCTCCCAGGAAATCTTTTTTATAAAAACCTCAAATATCTCAAAAGCTGCATCAAAATATGGAATAAGAATAACTTTTGGAACATCTTTCAATTTCAAGGAACTCTTGAAGAAAACATGTAAGAAATACAACAATAAATCATTGTGGATGACATATTAGAATAGATTATGGTAGAGGAAGAAACCTTCATCACTCATATCGCATATTAGAGAAACAAATGAGATTCCTTGGGGCCAGAAATCGTGCATTAGATGGACCAAAGAAGGTAAGAAAAATTCTAAATTCCATCACTTCATGCTTAATCATATAAGAAGAAATATAATATGGAAATGTAAAATTATTTCTTTGGACTTTATTATTGGGCTACCTAGAATTAGGAAGAAACATGATTCAATTATGGTGGTATTAGGTAAGTTGAGCAAGGCAACTCACTTTATACCAGTCCACTCTACATACAAAATAGTGCAGATAGAAGGAATTTCTATGAAAAAATATTCTGGTTACATGGAGTACCAAAAATGGCTATATTAATTCTAGATGTAAAATTTATTTCTAATTTATAGAAAAAATTGTTTGTAGAGATGGTTACATAGTTGAATTTTAGCACAACCTATTATCATCAAACAGATGGGAAAACAGAAAGAAAAAATCACATGTTGGAGGATATGTTGTGTATTTATGTGATGGATCAATAGAACAAAGTGGGAAGAGTACCCGCCTTTGGTAGAATTTCTCTATAATGAAAACTACCAAGCATCCATTAAGATGAGTCCATTCGAAGTTATGTATGGAAATAAGTGCCACACTCCCTTAAGTTGGAGTCAACCAAAATATGGGTTGGTTTTAGGACCATATCTTTTAAAAGAGATGGAACGAGTGATTAAAGAAAATAAGGCATAACTTGAAAGTAGCTAGAGATAGGAAGAAGAGTTATGCAAACCAAAAATATCAAGAGTTGCACAGGGAAGAAGTGAAATTACGAATCAACACCAGAGGTACTCACAGGTGCAGATCACCAGGAGCTCCTTCAAGAAAAACGCCACACAGGCTTCACATTAATCTCCAATAATAAATAGATACAATTTTTTAAGGACAACAAATCATATCCCTGAATAATAGGAACTAAGTGACTAAGAAAAGTAGAATGCACAACTGCATAACAACAATATCTTATTCTCCATTAATTCTAACACTCCCCCTTAATGGATAAAGGGTTCTTAAACACACCTAATATGTCCCTAAACATCTCAAACTTCAGTCTTCTGAGAGGCTTAGTAAATATATCAACCATATTATCACAAGAATTACAATATTCAACACAAATCTCTTTGGACTGCACCTTTTCAATAACAAAATGAAATTGAGTAGGATTGTAAGCTAGTTTGATGGAACTTTGATTATCGCAATTGATAACCGTAGCTTATGTATGTTCTTCTCCTACATCTTAGAGAAGTCTGCACAACCAAACTGCCTCACATGTTGCTGCACACATATCTTGATATTCTGCTTCTACTGAGGATAAGGCTAGAGTATGCTGCTTCTTACTGCACCAAGAGATGACCCCGAACCCAATGCTAAAGGTGTAACCTGTAATTGATCTTCTATCATCTAAATTTCTCGCCCATTTAGAGTCTATATAACCTGTCAAGCTAACATCAAATGAGTCAGAATACAAAATACCAAAGTCTAAAGTTCCTTGCAGATACCTTAGTACTCCTTTCACTACAAGCCAATGGTTCTCATGAGGTTGAGTCATGAACTAACTCAAAACACTCACTACATAAGCTAGATCTAGTCTTGTTGTAGTCAAATAGATAAGACTACCAACTAATTGTTTGTACAATGTTGTATCTGCATATTTTGAACCATCACTCACATGAAGTTTGATGCTCTGTTGTAAAGGCACTAATGCAGCCTTGCACTCATCTATTTTGAATTTTGTCAACAAACTCTTAGCATGCTTACCTTGGGACAACAAAGTTTGGCTTGAATCTCTCCAAACTTCTAGACCCAAACAGTAATGCATTTCTCCAAGGTCTTTCATCTCAAATTTCTATGATAATTGTTTCTTGATTTCTTCAATGAGATTGCATGCACTCCCTATCATGATCAGATCATCTACATGTAAATAAATCAACACTATTTACTCCTCATCATTAAACATAGTATACAAATTAGGATAATTTTTGCTCCATTTATAATCATGCATGAGGAAAAATGAATCAATTTTGTCATACCAGGATATGGAGATTGCTTTAAACCATATAAAGCTTTCCTTGATCTACATACTAAATGCTCTTATCCCTTCTTAACAAGCCGCTCAGGCTGCATTGAGTATACTTCTTCTTTTAAATCACCATTTAAGAAAGCATATTTAACATCTAATTGATGTAGTTTCTAATGATGCTTAGTGGCTAAAGCAATAATCAATCTAATAATATTTAATTTTGCAACAGGGACACATGTTTCCTCAAAATCAATATCTTCTTTCTGGGAATACCCTTTTGCAACTAACCTTTCCTTATACTTATCAATAGATCCATCTGCTTTAAAATTTAACTTAAATAACCATCTGCAAGCTATGGGTTGTTTACCATGAGGAAGCTTTACTATATCCCAAGTATTATTCTTAATAATATATTCATATTCCTCCTTCATTGCTTCCTTCCATTCACAACTCTTACTAGATTCATGAAAATTAGAACGTTTTGCAATATTTAACATTTCAGTCATGAGCACACAATCCCTATACCAAGAGGTAACCGTTTCGACCTGCTAGATCTCCTAAGTGGTGGGGTGTCAACTATTCTGCTCTGTCCTTCTCTTTGTGGGCTGAACTCAATTTCCTCCTCTTTATCCTACTTCTTCTGTTGTTGTTGTTGTTGTTGTTTTTTATTGATCCCTATTTCTGTCAACATCCTCATCTGAAAGTAACGGTACATGCCATTCTTCATTACCTTGAATAGGATTTTCATCATCAACGTGTTCATGGAATACTACATCTCTACTAACAAACACCTTGTGAGTAGAAGGATCAAACAACTTATAAGCCTTATACTTACTGTAGTATCCAATGAAGCTACATTTAATGGCCTTTGAATCTGACTTCTTCATGTTTTCTTTGGGAACAAGCGCAAAAGCCTTACCACCAAATACTCTATGGTGACTTACTATAGGCTTGAAGCCAAACAACACTTCAAAAGGAGTTCTATAATCAATACTTTTAGTGGGACTCCTATTCTTCAAATACACTGCAGTATTAATAGCTTCTACCCAAAAACCATTAATTAGATTCTTACCTTTCAACATACTATGAGCACACTCCAACAATGTTCTGTTTTTCCTCTCATCTACTCCGTTCTGCTAGGGAGTGTAAGGTGTTTGAAATTGCTGTTGTATCCCATGCTCTTTAGAGTATTTGTTGAAACCCCTTTCTTGAATTCTCTGCCTTCATCTAATCGAAGAATCTTGATGAATTTTCCTATCTGTTTCTCAATCATGTTCCTTAACTGCTTGAAATACTCAAAGGCATGACTCTTCTGTCTAAGAAAATACACCCATGTGAATCTTGTACAATCATCAACAAAGATTAGAAAATAGTATGCCCCACCTAATGATCTTGTCTGCATAGGGCCACATAAATCAGTGTGTACAAGCTCGAGTGTATCCCTCTATTTCCTATCTTAAACAGCAGGAAATTAATCACTATGTTGTTTATCGAATGCACATGCTTCACAGTCAATATGCAACTTTTTCAAAATAGGAAGACCATCTACCATACCTTTGTTCTGCAACAGAAGAAGGTCACTAAAATTGATGTGCCCAAGTCGTTGATGCCACAAAATTTCAGTAGACTTATTTGATGACATCAATGCTTGCTGTGTTGTACTCTTCACATCCAGTTTGTAGAGTCCTCTTATACGAATACCTATAGCAATAGGATTCATCTGGTCCAACAAGTCTTTAATAATACAATAAGATTTATAGAATTCTACTCTGAGATCCTAATCTGTAATCTTTGATACAGAAAACAGGTTCTTCTTAATACCAGGAACATACAACACATCAAATATATTCTTGATCTTTCCATCAGGCAGAGTGACAAGGACATCTCCATGTCCCTTGATCTCATACCCTCTATTATCTCCAAGGTATACTTTTACTCTAGTGTTGGATTCTCTAAAATTTCTAAACCATTGGTTTTTACCTATCATGTGTGAGGAGGCCTCGGAATCTATGAACCAAATATTTGATTCATCCTCCTCAGTGGCTAGTGCAGTCTCAGCCGTAAATAATCTGACATCTTGGTTCTGATCTGCATCAACCAGATGAGTTGCATGTCTTCTCTGCTTGTACCTCTCCCCGTCTGCCTTTTTCTTATGGAAAAATTTAGAAATATGGCCTATCTTACCACAATAAAAGTATTTAGGGTCAAAGTCATGTTTATGCGAGGTCATACCTTGTGGTGTCCTTTTTCGTAATACGCTTCCCTTCCTATGATCAGCCACTGCTTTCCCCTTTGGCTTGAACTTTGTCATCAATGCAAGATCTGGATTTTGATGTTTAAGAGACAACCTCCTTTTCTTGTAGCAAGATCCCGGTAAGCTCTTCAAAAATTGGAGGTTTTTCTCTTGCATTCAATCTCGTTATAAACATCTGATAATCATCCGTCATGACATTCATGGTAATTGTCACCAGATCATCATTTGCCACAGTCTAACTAATATCAGTTAGTTTATCCTTAACCTCCTTTATCCGAGATATGGAGGACGAAACAGACTCATTCTCCTCCATCTTTATTGAGAGATTCTTCTTCCTGAGGAACAAATTTCGACTGGTGTTCTTGATCTCATACATTTCTTTGAGAATTGTCCATATGTCATTCGTTGTCTTCCAATCCCGAATGTGAGGGATGATGCAATATTTGACTGATAACTTGAGAAGAACCTTTGCCTTCATCTCCCTTTTCTCCCAGTCTTGAATTGTTGTATTTGATCCACCAGTTTGCAGTAATCGGCTTGACCTCATCACCGATGGAAATGCCATAGCCATTTTGTCCCTCAAGCAGAGTTTGGAGCTTAAACTTCCAATTTGTGTAATTGGAACCATCAAGCTTATTACTCTCATTGAGATAAGCTTCAACAATTTAATTATTCATCTTGAATGAATAAAATCTTCAATAATTTAAACAAACCCCAGATCTCCTTTACAAGAATATGCTGACCCCAAACTCCTCAGATTTATAAAAAAAAAAAAAGCACCCCCTAAGTATCTAATAATAATTCCTTTAATAAAAAATGACTCCAAATTTTTTTAATTAAAGCTTAGAAGAAAAAAACTTCAATTAAAAAAGAAAACTTAATTATATGTTCTTAAGGGACCACCGCAGTAAGTAAAAAAATGGCACTTTCAATTTTCACCAACCAACTTCATCACACCCGCATGGAAGCCAATCAACTTAAGAACAAAACAAATGGTAGGGGTCACAGCAATGGCGACCTAAAAAAAAGATGACTGGAGAGTGAATTGTATCAAATTCATCCCTCTGATACTCTGGTCAACTTAGATCTCTACACAGATCAGTGCCATTATGCAGAGAAGTGATCTCAGCCACTTTGCCCGCGCTCTAGACAGACCACACTCCACACCCATGGCTGCTCTCCACTTCCTCGTTGACTTCACTGGCAGCCTCCTTAGTAAATGATCTCTCAAACAATTACAACAACAATGACCTCTTGGGAGGAAACTCCTCCATGCGGCCTCTGTGGCAAGTCCTACTTGCTCTCTCAATGAAACGTGGTGTTTGCTCCCAACACGTAGCCTTCGAATGCCTCCATGGCCTTAAGCGATCTCGACCTCCTCACCTCCTCCTTGCAGCTCTGCTGGCGATCCAGCCTCCTCGAAGTAAGTCCACCCTAAACACCTCATTCCTGTGGCTTCTTGAATGAGGATCATGCTACTCCCTTAGCCAGATAGCAGGTGACTCCTCCAAGCACCCTCCTGAATGAGGATCACGCTACTCCAACCTCTAGCATGCTTTCAAAGGAAAAAAACACATAGCTTCAACCACCACACAGCCCTTGCAGTTGAATTTCACTTTTGATTCACTCGACGCTCTTATACACCACGAGCTCGCGAAGTTCTTCACAAGAAAGCAAAGCTTATTTGCAAAGAAGTATCCACCACTCGCGCCGAACTTTTAAAATCACGATGATGAGAAGGATCACAGTGCGGTCTTCACACATTTCCACCCAAATCTCACAACTATTCTGCTACAGTCGCACCCTCACTCAGCTTACAGGATTAACAGTCCTACAACTCTAATACCATGTCAAGAGTTGCATAGGGAAGACGTGAAATGACAAATCAACACAAGAGGAGCTCACAGGTGCAGATCACCAAGAACTCCTTCAAGCAAAACGTTGCATTGGCTTCACATTAATCTCCAAAAATAAATAGATAAAATTTGTTAGGGACAACAAATCATATCCCTAAATAATAGGAACTGGATGACTAAGAAAAGTAGAATGCACAACTACGTAACATCAATAACCTATTCTCCATTAATTCTAACAAAAAAATATTGCATAAAGAGTACAGTGTGGAGGAGCATGTCTACATTAAATTTAAGCCAAAGAAAAGTACTTTAAGATTCAGAACTTGTTCTAACTTAGCACCGAGGTTCTACATACCATTTGAGATACTAGCTATGGTAGGACCGGCGGCCTACTAGCTAACATTACCAAGTCACGTTAGAGTACATAATGTTTTTCATGTTTCATTATTGAAGAAATATTTTCATGATCCCACTCATGTTATTGACTAGAATGTGGTGCCAATTGAACTAGAAGGAGAGTTCTAAGTCAAACCTCTGCATATTTTAGATTGGAGGAACACTTCACAGTGGAATCAAGTCATCGAATAGGTTAAAGTGAAATGGAATTACTTCAACCTTGAGGAGGATTTCTAAGAAATGAAAGATAAAATGCATGAAGAATTCATTTCACTTTTCTAGAAGTGATGAAAAACTGGTGAACACAGAGGGCGATTATTTTAAGAGGGGGAATATGTGGTACCCATGGTGCATTGCTTTCTGCAAATATTATTTGTAAATATTATTTAAACCTGATGGTTGTGAGGATCGTGACTTAAGTGGGATAATTATGTAAATAAATGTTATGATGAATAAATGTTTCCTTTTGGGAAATGTTATAAGAAAGAGAACATGAGTAACATGGACTTGTTACTGTCCTAGAAATTTTTAAGTGGTTATGTCAACATGGTAGTCCTTCCCAAATATTTTTCCCAAAAAATCAACGAGAAATTTTTCCACTATGGGCAATAACATAATTGAAGAAAGATATTATGTTGAGTGGAGGAATAAAATTAGCAGTAGAGAAATGCTAAATTGGGTAAAAGGTTAAGAAAAAATACAACCATAAAGAAAGATGTCCTTAAGAGGAAAAATGAAATACTTTTTCCTTATTTAAAGAAAAAGACTAGGTAAAGCAAAAAGGATGTGGTCCTTAAAAGTAGGACACTGCTAAGAAGAAAAACATGAAATACCATTGAAGAAAAATCAGAAGGGGTTGTTGTTATTATTCTAGGATACTCATTGAGGAGACGAGGAAATAAGTCTAATCTTGTGGCTATTTTCTAGTGTGCATCTCGTTAGTTGGGAGGAACATTCTCTCTCCCATTGCTTTCCCATAAAATCTTTCCTGGTCATATAAATTGTTATTGTATTTTATGCTCTCCATGGAATGGATTCAAGGTAATTGCTTGATTTACTCATAAATATCTAAAATTAAAACCATGGTATCTTTTAAGAATTTACTATTTTTCCCATATATAGTATTGTAGGCCATTATTCTAGTTTGGAAATTTACATGTCTAGAATGTAGGCAAATATTGAAGAAAAAACATGTAATTTACTATTAAAATTAATAAATTTTTGGCAAATATCATCCATTTAATCATATATATGTAAAAGTAAGTAATTTTTTCAATGGAACTTGTGATTTTTTTAGAAAATGTCCAAAAAACAAGCCATCTGCCAAATTTTGCCCATAAATGTTTCCGCTAGTAAAACTACTAGAATTATTTTACAGTATTGACAAGGAAATGGATGCCTAGAGGAATGCAAAGTATATTTCAGATGATGTATGTATAAGGTATATACTATTTTTGTACGTTGTCTTGTATACAGCAGGGTGCATTGATAATCTCCGATGATGTATGTATAAGGGATAGGAATGCAAAGTATATTTCAGATGATGTATGTCTAAGGTATATACTATTTTTGTACGTTGTCTTATATACAGCAGGGTGCATTGATAATCTCCGTTGATGCATGTCTATTTAAATGCAAAAGGGATAGGAATATGATATACCTAAACAATTTTGACTCTTATGAGTAGAAATGTAGGTTATAAACAAAAAAATACACAAATTTGTAGTTAACCGATGCCAACGATATGAAAGAAGCTACGATAGACTAATTCTATATAGTCTCTATATACAACATAGTGAGGAAGAGAGTAATATTGATTGTAATCTTCTTGTGCACATGATTGATTCCATACTATGGATTTTTCTTGTATGCATAAAGAAATATTCACAACCATTAAGGGTTGAGTTCCTAGTATGAAAAGCTATTTAACATATACTAAACCGACTAAACCAAAAGAAAGTTTGTTACGTGGTAGATAGGTGCATCTATTGGAAAAATACCAAAAATATTTAGTAGGATTAAGTAATAGATGTGAATTGAATTTGAAGCTTAAAGAGTTGGGTTAGGTAATGGAAG
>APFE031646623.1:38511-48997 GCA_000404065.3 Pinus taeda | reverse complement strand
TTGCGGGTGCAATCATACCAGGCACCGGATCCCATCAGAACTCCGCAGTTAAGCGCGCTTGGGCTAGAGTGATACTGGGATGGGTGATCTCCCAAGAAGTTTTAGTGTTGCACTCTCCCCACTTTTTTGTGCGGCTCGACGGAGCCAGTGGAAGCGATCCTGGCAGGTGCGATCATTAATGCGGGACTCCAATCTGACGCATGCTCGGCGGTAAATTGGATTATGTTTGCATGCTTATCTTGTTTTGCGGCGTGGGGCTACTTATATATATATATATATACATCGATTTATTGTGGAATCTCGGGAATGAAGAGATCGCTCGAGCATTAAGGGGGGGCCTAACTGAGGGAAACGACGACTTGCTCAAGACTGCTCCAAGGGAAATTCGAGAGCAGTGCACCGATTTATCATCCTGGTCGGAAGTCACAAGCAGGATTATAGCGCGGCAGAACTTACATTGTTTTCTTCTCTCTCTCGTTTTCTTTCTTCCTTTTCTTTTCCCCCTTCGTTCTTCCCCTGGTTCGTTGGCTCCCCGCTGGGCGGGGGGCACCACCAAGTCAAGGAAGAGGGCAAGCTCCCGCGTCAAGCCGCTTCGGGTTGAGGGCCATGGATGGGCCCCATGCCCTGTGCGTGGCTTGGCGGTCTCCCTTAAAGAGGGGGAGGGGGCAAGATCTTTGCGGGTGCGATCATACTAGCGTTAATGCACCGGATCCCATCAGAACTCTGTAGTCAAGCACGCATGGTCTAGAGTAGTACTGGGATGGGAGACCTCTCAAGAAGTCCTAGTGTTGCACCCTCCCCCCTTTTTTGTGTGGCTCGACGGAGCCAGTGGAAGTGATCCTGGCGGGTGCAATCATTAATGCGAGACTCTAATCCCATGCGTGCTCGACGATAAATTGGATTATCTTTGCGTGCTTATCTTGTTTTGCGGCGTGGAGCTACTTACTTATATATATATATATATATATATATATAGTGGAATCTCGTGAACGAAGAGATCGTTCGAGCATTAAGGAGGGGCCTAACTGATGGAAACAGCGACTCACTCAAGACTGCTCCAATGGAAATTCTAGAGCAGGGAACTGATTTATCATCCTGGTTGGAAGTCACAAGCGGGATTACAGCATAGTGGAGGCGACGTATTGCGGCAACGGGCAATGAATCTAGGACCATTCGCATCATTGTAGCAAAGATGACATGAGGAGAGTAGGTAAGAGGTTTAAATCATATATACTTTTGTAGGAATTCGAATTTTGGAGGAACCCATGAGCCGTTCACGGAAAGGCCGCGCGAGCTCCACGCAGCGTCGTTAGTGGCTGCGGAACTTACGCCTTTTTCTTCTCTATCTCGTTTTATTTCTTCCTTTTCTTTTCCCCTTCATTCTTCCCCTGGTTCACTGGCTCCCCGCGGGGTGGGAGGCGCCGCCAAGTTGGGGAAGAGGGCGAGCTCCCACACCGAGCCGCTTTGAATCGAGGGCCATGGATGGGCCCCATGCCCTGCGCGTGGCTCGCCAGTTTCCCTTGTAGAGGGGGAGGGAGCGAGATCTTTGCGGTTGTGATCATACCAGCGTTAATGCACCGGATCCCATCAGAGCTTCACAGTTAAGCGCGCTTGGGCTAGAGTAGTACTGGGATGGGTGACCTCCAAGGAAGTCCTAGTGTTGCACCCTCCCCCCTTTTTTTTGCGGCTCGGCGGAGCTAGTGGAAGCGATCCTAGCAAGTGCGATCGTTAATGCGGGACTACGATCCCAGGCGTGCTCAACTGTAAATTGGATTATGTTTGCGTACTTATCTTGTTTCGGCGTGGGTACTTATATATATTTATATATATATATATATATATATATATATATTATATATTTATATATAATATATATATACATCGATTTACAGTGGAATCTCGCGAACGAAGAGATCGCTCGAGCATTAGGGGGGGCCTAACTGAGGGAAACGGTGACTCGCTCAAGACTACTCCAAGGGAAATTCGAGAGGAGGGCACCGATTTATCATCCTGGTCGGAAGTCACAAGCGGGATTACAGCGCAGTGGAGGCGATGTATTGTGGCAGTGGGCGATGAATCTAGGACTGTTCACATCATTGTAGCAAAGATGACACAAGCAGAGTAGGTAAGAGGTTTAAATCATATAAACTTTTGTAGGAATTCGAATTTTGGAGGAACCCGTGGGCCGTTCATGGAAAGGTCGCGCGAGCTCCATGCAGCGCCGTCGATGGCCATGGAACTTTCATTTTTTTCTTCTCTCTCTCGTTTTATTTCTTCCTTTCCTTTTCCCCCTTCGTTCTTCTCCTGGTTCGCTGGCTCGCCGCAGGGCGGGAGGCTCCGCCAAGTCAGGGAAGAGGGCGAGCTCCTGCTCCGAGCCTCTTCGGATCGAGGGCCATGGATGGGCCCCATGCCCTACGCGTGGCTCAGCGCTCTCCCTTAAAGAGGGGGAGGGGGCGAGATCTTTGGAGGTGCGATCATACTAGCGTTAACGCACCGCATCCCATCAGAACTCCGCAATTAAGCGCACTTGGGTTGGAGTAGTACTGGGATGGGTGACCTCCCAGGAAGGACTAGTGTTGCACCCTCCCCACTTTTTTGTGCAGTTCGACGGAGCCAGTGGAAACGATTCTAGCGGGTGTGATCGTTAATGCAGGACTCCCATCCCACGAGTGCTCGACGGTAAATTGGATTATGTTTGCATGCTTATCTTGTTTTGCAGCGTGGGGCTACTTATATATAGATATATAGATATATATATATATCTATACATCGATTTATAGTGTAATCTCACGAACGAAGAGATCGCTCGAGCATTGAAGGGGGGGCCTAGCTGAGGGAAACAACGAATCGCTCAAGACTGCTCCAAGGGAATTTTGAGAGCAGGGCACCAATTTATCATCTTGGTCGGAAGTCACAAGCAGGAATACAACGCAGTAGAGGCGACGTATTGCGGCAACGAGTGATTAATCTAGGACCGTTCGCATCATTGTAGCAAAGATGACACGAGGAGAGTAGGTAAGAGGTTTAAATCATATATACTTTTGTAGGAATTCGAATTTTGGAGGAACCCATGGGCCGTTCACGGAAAGGCCGCACGAGCTCCACGCAGCACCGTCAGTGGTCGCGGAACTTACGCCTTTTTCTTCTCTCTCTCGTTTTCTTTCTTCCTTTCCTTTTCCCCCTTCGTTCTTCCCCTGGTTCGCTAGCTCCCTGCAGGACGGGAGGCACTGCCAAGTCAGGGAAGAGGGCAAGCTCCTGTGCCGAGCCGCTTCGGATCAAGGGCCATGGATGGGCCCCATGCGCTGTGCGTGGCTCGGTGGTCTCGCTTGAAGAGGGGGAGGGGGCGAGATCTTTGTGGGTGCGATCATACCAGCGTTAATGCACCGGATCCCATCAAAACTTCGCAATTAAGCGTGCTTGGTCTAGAGTAGTACTGGGATGGGTGACCTCCCGGGAAGTCCTAGTGTTGCACCCTCCCCCTCTTTTGTGTGGCTCGATGGAGCCAGTGGAAGCGATCCTTGCGAGTGTGATCGCGCTAGCGTTAATGCGAGACTCCGATCCCATGCGTGGTCGATGGTAAATTGGATTACGTTTGTGTGTTTATCTTGTTTTGCGGTGTGGGGCTACTTATATATCGATTTATAGTGGAATCTCACAAACGAAGAGATCACTCGTGCATTAGGGGGGGCCTAGCTGAGGGAAACAACGACTCGCTCAAGACTACTCCAAGGGAAATTTGAGAGCAGCGCACCAATGTATCATCTTGGTAAGAAGTCACAAGCCGGAATACAATGCAGCAGAGGCGACGTATTGCGGCAGCGGGTGATGAATCTAGGACTGTTTGCATCACTGTAGCGAAGATGACACGAGGAGAGTAGGTAAGAGGTTTAAATCATATATACTATTGTAGGAATTCAAATTTTGGAGGAACCCGTGAGTCGTTCACGGAAAGGTCGCGCGAGCTCCACGCAGCGCTGCCGTTGGCCGCGGAACTTATGCCTTTTACTTCTCTCTCTCGTTTTTTTCTTCTTTGCCTTTTCTCCCTTCTTTCTTCCCCTGGTTCACTGGCTCCCCGCAGGGTGGGAGGCACCGCCAAGTCAGGGAAGAGGGCGAGCTCCTGCGTTAAGCCGCTTTAGATCGAGGTCCATGGATGGGCCCCATGCCCTGTGCGTGGCTCGGCGATCTCCCTTGAAGAGGGGGAGGGGGTGAGATCTTTGCGGGTGCGATCATACCAGCGTTAATGCACCGGATCCCATCACAACTTCGCAGTTAAGCGCGCTTGGGCTAGAGTAGTACTAGAATGGGTGACCTCCCGGGAAGTCTTAGTGTTGCACCCTCCCCCCTTTTTTGTGCGGCTCTGCGGAGCCAGTGGAAGCGATCTTGGTGGGTTCGATTGCGTCGGCATTAATGCGGGACTCTGATCCCATGTGTGCTTGATGGTAAATTGGATTATATTTGCGTGTTTATCTTGTTTTGCGGTGTGGGTCTACTTATTTATCGATTTATAGTGGAATCTCATGAACGAAGGGATCACTCGAGCATTAAAGGGGGGCCTAACTGAGGGAACGGTGACTCGCTCAAGGCTACTCCAAGGGAAATTCGAGAGCAGGGCACCGATTTATCATCTTGGTCAGAAGTCACAAGCAGGATTACAGTGCTACGGAGGCAACCTATTGCGACAGCGGGCGATGAATCTAGGACTGTTTGCATCACTGTAGCGAAGATGACACGAGGAGAGTAGGTAAGAGGTTTAAATCATATATACTTTTGTAGGAATTTGAATTTTGGAGGAACCCGTGGGCCGTTCACGAAAAGGCCACGCAAGCTCCACGCAGCGCCGCCGGTGGCCGCGGAACTTACACCTTTTTCTTCTCTCTCTCGTTTTTTTCTTCCTTTCCTTTTCCCCCTTCGTTCTTCCCCTGGTTCACTAGCTCCCTGCGGGGCGGGAGGCGCTGCCAAGTCGGGGAAGAGGGGGAGCTCCTGCACCAAGCCGCTTCGGATCAAAGGCCATGGATGGGCCACATGCCCTACACGTGGCTCGGCAGTCTCCCTTGAAGAGGGGGAGGGGGCAAGATCTTTGCGGGTGTGATCATACCAGCTTTAATGCACCAGATCCCATCAGAACTCCGTAGTTCAGCGTGCTTGGGCTATAGTAGTACTGGGATGGGTGACCTCCCGAGAAGTACAGGGGGTGAGGGATAACATTCACAAGCTGAGAGGTTAATCATGCCTTCTCTCTCTATAGAGGCACACACAACCCTCCATAAAACCACCAAAAATTGAGGTTCGTCGAGGACAAGGAGAGCCCAATGTCGCTAGACCAACCTATGCATTCTAGTCCACTAACTAATAAAATTGGCCCCATCACCAGAAAATATAACTTGGACTAAAAAAACCCTTTAAATAACCAGAATGTCGATCAAGAAAATGAAAGAGCTTCGGATCAAGGGCCATGGATGGACCCCATGCCCTACGCGTGGCTCGATGTTCTCCCTTGAAGAGGGGGAGGGGTCGAGATCTTTGCGGGTGCGATCATACCAACATTAATGCACCAGATCCCATCAGAACTCCGCAGTTAAGCACGCTTGGGCTAGAGTAGTACTGGGATGGGTGACCTCCCGGGAAGTACAAGGGGTGAGGGCTAACATTCACAAGCTGAGAGGTTAATCGTGCCCTCTCTCTCTATAGAGGCACACACAACCCTTTATAAAACCACCAAAAAATTGAGGTCCTTCAAGGACAAGGAGAACCCAATGTCACTAGACCAACCTATGCATTCTAGTCCACTAAATAATAAAATTGGCCCCATCACCAGAAAATATAACTAGGACTAAAACAAAACCCTTTAAATAACCAGAATGTCGATCAAGAAAATGAAAGAGCCAATGTTCATGGTTAATTAAGAATAAGGCCAAGACTGCCAAACTATTGTAGTTCCTAGTCCCCATAAAGACTAACACAAAGTTGATGACAACAATACATAAATAGTGAACTTAGCTTAGTGATGTATAAAGCAACGACATTCTCCTCTATGGAGAAGTCACCCTAACACATCTCAATGTTTCTAGAGTGTGTATCAAGTGACTAGGAGCACTATATTTTCTACCACCTAGTGCTGTAAATCCACAAGGAAATTTCTTGTAAAAGTTTTGAAGGGGTGTTTTCACTGGAAAATCTTGGAATCATCCTAGACTCACCTTGTACCAGGGAAACTTGACCATCATAAAACATCCTTGAAGCCGTTACAATAGGTAATATTTCCCATATTAGTGCTTAGTTGATACCTAGTTCGAGCATGTAAAGCGATACGTGCCATGCTTGAACCAACATCGCTACTACCATCCCCATCATCGTGTTGCAAGTAATAAAAATTCATCTCAATAATTAGCATAAATTTACATGTGATTTCATGGTTGGGGTCTGTCATGCCACCCAACGTTAACTATAATTAAGGTCAAATAGGTGGCAGGCACCTCCCTGAACCTGAATTCATGAAATTTTTTCAACCCCAATGGGAGGCTACGAATGCTTGATTTAAATATACACCATATTAAGGGGAGCCCCTATTGGCGAAAGGTAGAATGAGGAAAGTGGCATGTAAGCAGATGGTGGAGATTTATAAAACATTTGACATTTTTTAATCTACATCGTACTTATTGAATTTTCAGGCTTCCAACATAATCCTTTATTATGAAGGTATACTTTGGTAACTAATAATATGTGAATTTTTTTCTTTTAATATATTTGGATGAGAGTAGGATGCATTACATTTATACATTGCAAACAACATTGATTGAATGATGTTATGGATTGAACGATGGAAAAAATCAATTGGTGGTAACTTATCATGGCACGGTGTGGTTACATTGGTCAATGAAGTTGTACGTGAGAGAGATACCAATAATATAGAGAGGAAAATTGATTTAGAAAATAGTTTAAAAAAGATAAACATGTAAGCATATCCCCCAATACTATTTAGTTTTTTTTAATAATATATTGATTTATATGTCGTGTCTTTTTCTTAATTTGAATCATTTCTAAGTATAAATATCATTATCATTAATTGAGAATGCATTTTTTATGTGTGTGACATTACACAATTGAAACACTACGAGGCTATGTGGTGTAATGGCCACAAATTTCACATCAAAAAGATGGATGAAAAGATGAAAACTTCGAATAGTAGGATTTTCAAAGTATTTGAAGTCATTAATGTTTCCTCTAGAAGTGACAGACATCCAGAAGTCTCTAAAAATCGATACAGGTATTTGGAATAAATAATTGAGTGTGACTTTAAATCCTTCAAAACAATTTTGTTGGACGTCAAAGGGTAAAAGCTACAAATGAATGAATGTGATCTTGACAAAATTGTTGTTGAACATGGTAATGGATTTACCATGGTTAATACAAGGAATATTTAGATTCCATGTGATTTTGGAAGCTCATATGGTGGCTTCAACTGACTCCCCCCCGACTCACATCACTCTCAATTCCCAAATACCTAATTTGTCTATTATAAATCAAAATGTAGGTGAAATCCTTAGAAATACATCACACAATTTTAGAAAACAATGGTACAGTTCATATTACAACATAAATGAAGATAAAATACCATGCCTCAGACATTCTATGTTTTACAACATTTCTTTCTAGTGCACCCTAGCAAAGACAATATAGCTCCTTCTAAATCCTAGCTAGAGCATTTACCATCTACAATTTTTGGCCAACAATATTGTAGGCTATCAAGGCATCTCACCAAGATCTCCTAGATGCATCAAAGGTTCCACTACAAGCTAGAATCAAACTAGCAATATCACAGTTGGAATCTTTTTTCATAAAAAAAATTCTCAACGAGATTTATCTAAACTTGCATGACACAAGCTCCATTAGCATTAAGTGCTCCAGTTATTTTATAAGGTTTCATCTCACAAGCCTTAGGTCATGCAACATGTTAATGCTTGTGCTAAGATACTTCTCTTAATTTTATCTAACACAAACCCTATTTCCCAATAATCCACCCAAGCTTTAACCCTTGCATTACAAAAAAAGGGCTACATTATGATTACATCAATAAGATATGGATGATCTATTGACTAAGTCATGAGAATGAGGACACTCTCCCACTATTATAGGATAGGTCAACTAGGAAAATAATAGAAAATGGATCAAGTGCACAACAACCTAATATAATTTATTAGGGTATATACAAAGTGGAGTGGTCTTTAGGCTAAGGATCTGCATTTCAAGTACTCCTCGTGACATGGTTTTGTGCTCTCTAAAAGAGCATCCAAGCTTTAATTGTCCTAAACATGTCCTAATTCTAAACAAACTCCAAGTAGTGGTCGTTAGGCTAGGGATCCACATTTCAAACACTCCTCGTGACATGGTTTTGTGCTCTCTAAAAGAGGATCCAAGATTTAATTCTCCTCAACATGTCCTAATTCAAAACAAACTCCAAGTATTTCACTCTCGAAGCAAGAATCCCTCAATACAACTAGTCAGCATCTTAGACTATGACATCTTCTTTTAGTGGTCCTAGGGAGGATTGCCTTTACTCCTGGTGCATGTTGCGATGTTCTAGACTTATGCAGGAATGCAAGAGAATACAAATCTAAACATAAAACAAAGTTGAAGCAGAAATAAAACTTCATGTCATTAATAGCAAAGAATTGAAATATGCTTGCATACAAAATGGAAATAAATTAGCTTGGGCAATGGTAGCTTATCTCTAAGAAGAGATGTACGGCTACATGCCTCTGAACTATGTTACAATGAGGCTCGAAGACCTACTTATTATTTGAAAAATAATGGAAAACCCTAAACATCCAAAAACCTAACCCCAGGAGATGAAGCACCAAAACTATGGGCCCCATTGGGGTAAATTGATACATCAACTTCCCGGGCCGTAACTTTGGCATACGATCTTCGTTTGGCTATCATAATACCTCATTTCAAAGATATTTAAGATGAGGCTAAAAATAAATTGGCAGACGCATGCAAATTAGGATTAGCCTCTCTATTTTCCCCAAAAAAACATCATTTAGGGCCTCAAAACGGCTAGAGAAGTTCAAGACCCGAAAAAACTGCCAAAAATAGTAAATTTTGCTACAATTAAGGAAACCAAAAAACTGAAAGAGACGGTGTTGGGGTCTAAGTGGAATAGTTGGGTGGCCATTAATATCCACCTGGATCATCAACCATGCTAAATACAATAAACTATGGTTGACAATGTTTGACCATGGTAACCATAGATAACTATGGTCAATCATAGTAAAACACATTGATCACCATGGTTAGACTATGGTTGACAATGTGTGATTATTGTTAAATATAGCCAACTATTTGTTTACAATAGTTAATGATTGTTTGACTCTACTTGAACATGGTTGACTATGGTTGTTTATGTTGACCTTTGAAAGGTTGACTATGTCATCAAGTTGAATATTACTAAATATGGTCAACATAGGGTTGAACAAGTTTCATCATGGTCAATTATTTAAACATTGTTTATCAAGGTTTTACTGCATTTATCTAATGTGGTTGACTGTGTTCAAAAATTAATATTAATCAATAATAATATGCAATTATATTTTACCAAAGTTGAAGCGTGTTGTTTTTCAAATATATTCACATATATTTTGGCAATGGTTGAACATGGTTTGATAATGATTGACTATTAATATTAATATTAAAATTAAAATAATCATGAAAAACTTAAACCTAATAATAATAATAACCTTAAAAACCTTAAACTTAAATAACAACTTAATCTAGATTTTAATTAATAAAACATATTAATATTATTATTAAAACCAAACCTAATTTTTTTAATAAAACCTACCCCTACATTACATATTAAAAACCTTGAAACATAAGAAATATCTGAAGTTACAAACAATCTAATATAGTAGAACTTTGTACTAATACAATGCTATTTAATGGTTTACCAATGATTTACATTATTTATAATCCATATACACTACAAAATAACTCCAATATCAATTATTATTATATAATCATCTCTATGTATAACATATAACGATTATTATAAAATAAATATATGTGTATGTCATATTATATTATATTAAAACCCGTGATTTTATATTTAAAAGTTAAAACTGGTCATTTAAAACATGTCATCAAATGAAAAGTTAAGTGTTACAGTTATGCCTCCAAAGCTCTAACAATCGTTCTAGAATATATCTACAATATATGTACATAGTAACCATTTACAACTATGGTTGAAAAATTTATATATATATATAGACACACACACGAGGGTTTTTTTTTATGACATAGACATCAAAACCATGTCATATTATATTAACACTAAAATTTAAACCTAAATAATTTTTAGGTTGTGGTATGGCTATGGCTTCAAAAGTTCAACCGCCAAAGTTCATGGGCATAGTGTAAATTGTAAGACACATATTTTAATGGGCATGATTATTTAAATTGTAACACATATTTTAGAATACGAGGCACA
>APFE031646623.1:1235-38081 GCA_000404065.3 Pinus taeda | reverse complement strand
AACCAAACCTTCTTTATAAAAAATCTTCAATCACTCACAACAAAGAGTTGTTTACTTCGAGCTTTATTTTTAATTAAACCTTAATTTAAAGCTCAAAACCTCAATTTCAAATAGGTTCATGCGCTATGTTAGTTATTCTTTAACAATTTTCTCAAAGGAAACTTCACCTCAATCTAAAACCCAAAACCTAGATTTGAAACTAGTTCCTGCATGATGCAGGAACATCAAGACCATTTTTCATTTGTAAATATGTGATAAAAGGGGGGTGTGACAATTTTAATATTTTATAAATTCAATTGTTATTTTTAATAAAATAGGAGATAACTATGAAAAGTGAGGATTATGTAAATATTCTTTTTCTAAATAAAAGGATATGAGAGAAATAGTTTAGGAGCAAAAATTGGGATGGATTTCTTATGTAATGGGATTAGTTGAGAAAATAAGGGGATGAGAGATTTTTTTCTAAATATTAATTTAGAAATTAGTTTCATTAATTATGGGTGAGAGAGGATCCTTAGGGATTTAAGAGTGATTTTAGGATTTTGTTGAGAAGTTGAAGGGATTGAACTTAGAATAGATCATTCTAAACTATTATAAATTATCAAGCCTCAAAGGCATTGAAGATCAGAGAGAGAGAGTGAGTGAGTGAGGGTAAGAGTGATTGATAGCCGGCTTGAACAGCCAAGGTTGTAAGCCTCTGGAAATTTGTAAGGGCCGAGAACATTGAAGATTTGGCCAAGAAGATAAGTTTGTAAGTATGTTCATTTTTATGAAAGTGTTGGGTTTGAGTTTTAAACCTTAACTTGGTCAATTGTGTATGGATTAATTTCTGTATTCAATTTGCTGGAATAATTAAACAGTTTTTATGAATTCATATTTCAATGCGTGAATTCAAATGTCATTCTGTAGAGGAGAGGGAATCGATTTTATTATCGATTTATGATTAAAATCTGAATACAATTCTGAATCGAATTAGGCATTCGATTAGGGAAAATGGCCAAGCTGTGGGTTGATAGGATAGCTTTTGAATAAGTGTGAGAAGAATCGATTTTATTATCGATTGGTGTTGAATTGTTGAGTATTGTAATGAACTCTCAAGGATACAATTATCTAATCAAATTCTGGGTGAACTATAATAGACGTTGCAGGCATAGATGTGGTCGAATTGCAGGTTTCTTTGAGGCGCCAAATTGTGAATGAAATAGTAATTACAATCATTGTGCATTTGTACCCATATAAGCGATGGTAGCATAACAATTGGATCAGTATTGAAGAACTGATGGGCGTGAATCCAAACGGAAATTATGTGCGTTGCGCACTTATAATTACAGAGTTACAATTGCAGTTTGGTTTGGAAGAGTACGCTCTGTGTAAAATGGAGCGAACAGATCTTTGCCGCAAACATTGTGAATTGAAGAGGAAGCGCTGAAAATTGTATATGGAACTGTTGAATTATTGTACATTGAACACTGTTGAATTGCGAATTTATTTCCACTGATATAATGCTATCGAATGTTAGTGCACAGATATTGTTGAACGGCGCTAGAGAAATTGAAGTGCATTGCCAGGCAGCGATTACTGAGAGTTCAATTGGTAATTTAAAAAAACCATTGATCAGGTATTAAATTCTCATAATTAGTTGTGTGTGATAGGTTTTAAAAATCTGTGCGAATTTGAAGCAAAGTCGATGTGTATTCAAGTATCGTTCTAAAGTTGGAAGGAACTACAACGAATCTGATGAGTGATGGAAAGAAAGGCGTTCAGTTTGAAGTGGCATTGGATTGAAGTTTGGGATTGTGTGAATGAGCGAATTGATTGGAAGTGTGGTTTCTATAAACCAGGATTAAAGTTGTTAAATGCCCATTAAAAAAAGAAGCTTCCGCATGAGTTGAAATTGCCAGTGAGTGGATTTGCTTGGCATGAAACGGGAATTGCATTTTTATATGCACAGTACTGGGAGATTCTGGGTTTATGCGGGTTAGGCCTGCATCACTGCACTATGTGAGCTATTCTTTAATAATTGTATTGCATTGCAATTCTATTGCATTACAATTTTGCAAAAAGAGTTGTAGTATACATTAGCTAAATTCTCATAACAAACTAGACCATTGTTACATGTCGTCATAAGCATATGAAACTTTCTTTTACTAAGACTATTTTAAATTAATTTTATTAATAATAGAAATAATATAAACCTTATCTAAAGTTTATTGTAGTTTTAATATTTGTATTTGTAATTAAAAATACATTAATATGAGTACTAGTATAAAATATATATTTTTAATATTAAACTAAATTTTATAAAATCTATATAAAGTTTGAAAAATACAACATTCACTCATATTTATATATTCAAAGAAAAAAGATGAACCAAGGTTAATTATGAATGCTGTGTGATAATTAAAGTAAAACATAATAGAACTTTAATTATTCACAAGTTCAAGCCATATAATATAATAACAAATGTTCATCATTTTGGGCAAACTATAAGCACTTTTGTAAATATTAATGAATGGTTAAAAAATTGATTTCATTTATATGGTTCAATTTTTGTGATAGTTTAAATTAATTAATTTATTGTTCTAAATTTTATTTTTTATTAAATTTTATATTTAATTTAATTAAAGATATAGGAGAAAAAAACGTAAAAGAAAAAAAATTGATTCAAAATATATATTAACCAAATTCACACTTCTCCCTCACACATAACTAGAGAGCTACAACTATGAATAGCTTGTTGTTTACTCCAAACTTAATTAGCACTAGCACACCAACATTAACACTAGCTTGTGCTTGGAAAAAATGGAGGTTTATATAGCATGAATGGATGGGAGATGGTTCCTCTTATCATGGGAGAAGGTCTTATCTCTTGAAGTAGTTTCATCCTTATAGGGGAAAGGACCCCAAACTGACATCCTCAACTCCATCCGGCTCAACCATTTACCAGATTTCTGTTATGAAGCTTCTAGAGCTGGAAGCTTCGGCTCCTTTTTTTAAGAACTTTCTAAAAGAGGATTGGCATGACTGAAACATAGCTCACTCTCTCTGGTTGGTGCTTGGGGCAGTGTTAATCCCTACATATCGGCATGAGGAGGACAAAGGTCATTAGCGTCGGTCTTGTAAACTAGGAAAAACAGAAGATTTTTGGGAAATGATGCAAAAGGGAATTGTTCTGCTCATGAAGAGGGACACAATGGGAGTTTCTTCATGAAGGGAAAGTATGTAGGGTTCACTGTAGAGGTCCTCTGGGATTAAGGAATGAGGATTACAGGGACAGTGACAAAATGTTGTGTAACACTCCATTAGCGTTAAGTGCTCCAATTATTTTATAAGGTTTCATCTCACAAGCCTTAGGTCATGCAACATGTTAATGCTTATGCTGAGATACTTCTCTTAATTTTATCTCATACAAACCCTAGTTCCCAATAATCCACTCAAGCTTTAACCCTTGCATTACAAAAAAAAGGGCTACAATATGATTACATCAATAAGATATGGATGATCTAGTGACTAAGTCATGAGAGTGAGGACACTCTCCCCCTTTTATAAGATAGGTTTGTTAGATAAATAATAGAAAATGGATCAAGTGCACAACAATCTAATATAAGTTATTAGGGTATATCCACATCAAGGTAGTTTAGTGAAGATGTACAAGTGTCATGTGGTGATTGGAAGCCACCTCCAAAGGGGCGTGATATTTACACTGAGGATCCACATTTCAAGCACTCCTCATGACATGGTTTTGTGCTCTCTAAAAGAGGATCCAAGCTTTAATTCTCCTCAACATGTCCTAATTCAAAACAAACTCCAAGTAGTGGTCTTTAGGCTAAGAATCCACATTTCAAGCACTTCTTGTGACATGGTTTTGTGCTCTCTAAAAGAGGATCCAAGCTTTAATTCTCCTCAACATGTCCTAATTCAAAACAAACTCCAAGTATTGCACTCTCAAAGCAAGAATCCCTCAATACAACTAGTCAACATCTTAGACTATGACATCTTCTTTTAGTGGTACTAGGGAGGAGTGCCTTTACTCCTAGTGCATGTTATGATGATCCGCACATATGTAGGAACGCAACATAATACAAATCTAAACATAAACATAGAGTTGAAGTAGAAATGAAAATTCATGTCATTAATATCAAAGAATTGAAATATGCTTGCATACAAAATGGAAATAAATTAGCTCGGGCAATGATAGCTTATCTCTAAGAAGAGATGTGGTGGCTACATGCCTCTAAATTGTGTTACAACGTGGCTCGAAGACCTATTTAGTATTTAGAAACAATGGAAAACCCTAAACATCCAAAAACCTAACCCCAGGAGATGAAGCACCAAAACTATGGGCCCCATTGGGGTAAATTGGTACATCAACTTCCCGGGGTTGTAACCTTAGCATACAATCTTCATTTGGTTATCATAATATGTCATTTAAAATATCTTTAAGATGAGGCCAAAAATAAATCGGTCAACCCATTTAGGAAAAGATTGGCCTTTCTGTTTTCCCAAAAAACGCTGTTTAGGGCCTCAAAACGACAAAACAGCTCAAGAAGTTCACGACCCGAAAAACTGCAAAAAAAGGTAAATTTTGCTACAATTAAGGAAACCAAAAAAATGAAAGAGATAGTGTTGGGATCCAAGTGGAATAGGCCGGTGATATGTCAAAATCAGATTTTGAAGCCTCTTTTAGAAGAAATTTTGTTATTAAAGTCATCTTTTAACAGCATTACCATCTGCCACATTTACAGGGATAAAAACGAGGAAGCAGATCAGCTTTCTAAGGCTGGCTTACAGCAAGATATGGGCAGCTAGTCCATAGTAGAACACAGTCAAGGGCAGTCTTTCACTTCTTATCAGGCCCCCTTTGCTCCTCCACAGTGATCGCGGTTCGGCTCTACTTTTTTTGGTTGCAGCGTCATGGGCATAAAATTTTTGATGCTCTACAAATCTGAAAAATTCTATCTTTTATGCTCATGGCAGGTTTATATATTTAAAAAAGTTTGCTTTCCTTTCTGTTTTAACAGCTTTGTATGGGGTCGTTTTTCCTTCCATGAAGGAGGCCTCATCTTCGTCTCCTCAAAATATGTATTAAAGACTCCTTAAGGGAGTTTGTTTTTAGACAGTTTATTATATACAGCAGTAACAGGACTCTGTCATCGTCCACAATCAGTCATATGGACTGAGATTTTGTTTTACGCTTTACATTCAAAAAGAACAAATCAGCAAACATGAGAGCTCTCAGGTCTGCACAAAGTGTATTTACAGTATGTAAACTTTTTATTTTCTTAATAAAAAGTTTCACTTTTTTTCTCCGGAAAAAGTGGAATAGGTCGGTGGCCATTAGTATCCACTTGGATCATCAACCATGCTAAATACAGTAAATTATGGTTGACAATAGTTGACCATGGTAACCATAGATAACTACAGTCAATCATAGTAAACCACAGTGATCACCATGGTTAGACTATGGCTGACAATGTGTGATTATTGTTAAACATTGACAACTATTTTTTTACTATAGTTAATGATTGTTTGACTGCAGTTGAACATGGTTGACTATGGTTGTTTATGTTGACCTTTGAAAGGTTGACTATGTTTGACTATGTCATTAAGTTGAATATTTCTACATATGGTCAACATAGGGTTGACCAAGTTTGATCATGGTCAATTATTTAAACATTGTCTATCAAGGTTTGACTGCATTTATCTAATGTGGTTCACTGTGTTCAACTATTAATATTAATCAATAATAATATGCAATTATATTTTACCAAAGTTGAAGAGTGTTGATTGTCAAATATATTCAGACATAGTTTAGCAATGGTTGAACATGGGTTGATAATGATTGACTATTAATATTAATATTAATATTAAAATAACCATGAAAAACCTAAACCTAGTAATAATAATAACCTAAAAACTTAAACTTAATAACAAACTTAAATCTAAATTTAATAATAAAACATATTATATTATATTAAAACCAAACCTATTTTTTTTTATAAAACCTACCCACTCACATATTAAAAATTTGAAAACATAAAAAATATAAAAAATATCATGAAGTTAAAACAGTCTAATATGTAGACTTTTACTTAATACAAAACCATTATGTTACCATGATTACATTTATTTTATAATCTGATATTACCTACAAATTAAACCTGCATTGTCATTTTTTATAAATCATTGCATTAAGTATAATTATATTACTGATATTATAGAATAAATATTGTGTATAATATATACCAATTTTCATATTATATTATATTAAAAATGTAATTTTATATTTAAAAGTTAAAAGTTGTCATTTAAAACATGTCATCAAATGAAAAGTTAAGTGTTATAGTTATACCTACAAATCTCCAACAAAAACCTAGACTAAAGAAGAGTTCAATGAATATATAAACAATGAGAAACGCTTGTCACTTCCCCTACTGTTTGCCAAAAAAAATCAAATTTTTTAAACAAACATGTTTCAAAATGTAATTCACAAAATGTAATGCTTTTTTAAAGAAAGCAATCATGTTTCATTTTTTAATTATTTTTTTGGTTGAGAATGAAGCCACATTTGACACCATTTCATTTGGAAGTTTGAAACAAACCCATTTCAAAAAATAATGTAACCCACTACTATATGTAGAATTCTTGTAGAAACTCTGAGAGATCTAGAATTCTAGTTAAATTAAACACAAGTAATTTGTTGATATTCAAGAGAGGAGAGAAAGAATTTTCTCCATAAAATCAATGTATTAAATTAATGAACAATAGTAATACATAAGCAAACAAAACTCTAATCCCAAAGGGAGGTGGTTATATAGAAATTGTCGAATCTAGAAAACTAGTAAAAAACTGGAAAATGCTAAGAAAAGCTAAAGGGAGGCCAAATAGCAACAATGACTCAAGACAACCTATACCAACTATCATCCACGAGGAAAGCATGAGGAGGGGTGCATTTCCCAAGGAAGGAAACTTTAAAACACGCTAAAATGGTCCGGGGGACCAAATCCTTTTATTTAAGGGGTAATCTTCATGTGGGGCACCAATCCTCAAATAACTCAAGTGGATGAGGTGTGGTTAGGTGTGAACATGCACTTAGATGTCTAAATGGTTTAAGAAAGTGGTTGGACCAATATTTCCATAATATTAAGCCTTTAAAGGCAAAAGAGAAGGGAAAGTTGGTCCACCGAGCTAGTTTACCAAAAACCAAGTGTGAACATGATTTTTAGTGCATGTGGCTAGGTCAAGGATACTTAGGCTAAAAAATAAATGTAGATGTTAGGATTATATTACAACACCCTCCCCTCATCCTAACTCACTTATCTAAACTGAGTCCCGACCAAGATTTCATGTTAGGTACTTAGGTACAATAAATAAAAGATCCTCATAAAATGAAGAAAGAGGGAAAACCTCGTGGGAACCCGCCCCCCGCCCACCCCCCCAAAAGAGGAAAAAAGGGCTAAGTGGCCAGAAGGGCGTACTCAACTGTCTCCACCACTCCAAACATAGCTCTGAGTTTTGAAGATTTCTTTTTAGTGAAAGACTTGGTGAAGATGTCTGCAACCTGCTGCTCAGTGGGGCAGTACTGCAGTGATATGACTCGATCACAGATCAGCTCGCAGATGTAATGCATGTGAATCTCAATGTGCTTGGTCCTCTACCTCTGAACTTGATCAATCGATATCTAAATGGACCCCTAATTGTCACAAAATATGACAGTCGAAAGTGGACACTGAATACCAAACTCAGAGAGAAGCCCCTGCAGCGGGCGATGAATCTAGGACCGTTGGCATCACTATAGTGAAGATGACACGAGGAGAGTAGGTAAGAGGTTTAAATCATATATACTTTTGTAGGAATTCGAATTTTTGGAGGAACTCGTGGGCCGTTCACGGAAAGGCCGCACAAGCTCCATGCAACGCCGTCGGTGGCCACGGAACTTACGCCTTTTTCTTCTCTCTCTCATTTTCTTTCTTCCTTTCCTTTTCCCCCTTCATTCTTCCCCTAGTTCGTTGGCTCCCCGCGGGGCAGGAGGCGCCACCAAGTTGGGGAAGAGGGCGAGCTCCTGCATCGAGCCGCTTCAAATCAAGGGCCATGGATGGGCCCCATGCCCTGCGCGTGGCTCGGCGGTCTCCCTTGAAGAGAGGGAGGGGTCGAGATCTTTGTGGGTGCGATCATGCCAGCGTTAATGCACCGGATCCCATCAAAACTCCGCAGTTACGCACGCTTGGGCTAGAGTAGTACTGGGATGGGTGACCTCCCGGGAAGTCCTAGTGTTGCACCGTCCCCCCTTTTTTGTGCGGCTCGGCGGAGCCAATGGAAGCGATCCTAGCGAGTGCAATCGTTAATGCGGGACTCCGATCCCACGTGTGCTCGACGGTAAATTGGATTATGTTTGCGTGCTTATCTTGTTTTGCGGCGTGGGGCTACTTATATATATCTATATATATATATATATATATATATATATATATATATATATATATATATATATATATATATATATATATAGTGGAATCTCGCGAATGAAGAGATCGCTCGAGCATTAGGGGGGGCCTAACTAAGGGAAACGGTGACTCCTTCAAGACTGCCCCAAGGGAAATTCGAGAGCAAGGCACCGATTTATCATCCTAGTCGGAAGTCACAAGTGGGATTATAGCGCAGCGGAGGCGACATATTGCGGCAGCGGGTGATGAATCTAGGACCGTTCGCATCACTGTAGCGAAGATGACACGAGGAGAGTAGGTAAGAGGTTTGAATCATATATAATTTTGTAGGAATTTGAGTTTTGGAGGAACCCATGGGCCGTTCACGGAAAGGCCGCATGAGCTCCACGCAGCGCTGTCGATGGTCGCGGAACTTACGCCTTTTTCTTCTCTCTCTCGTTTTCTTTCTTCCTTTCCTTTCCCCCTTCGTTCTTCCCCTGGTTTGCTGGCTCCCCGCGGGGCAGGAGGCACCACCAAGTCGAGGAAGAGGGAGAGCTCCCACGCCGAGCCACTTCGGATCGAGGGCCATGGATGGGCCCCATGCCCTGCGCGTGGCTCGGCGGTCTCCCTTGAAGAGGGGGAGGGGGCGAGATCTTTGCGGGTGCGATCATACCAGTGTTAATGCACTGGATCCCATCAGAACTCCGTAGTTAAGCGCACTTGGGCTGGAGTAGTACTGGGATGGGTGACCTCCCGAGAAGTCCTAGTGTTGCACCCTCCCCCCTTTTTTGTGCGGCTCAGCGGAGCCAGTGGAAGCGATCCTGGCGGGTGCGATCGTTAATGCGGGAATCTTGATGTGCTTGGTCCTCTGCCTCTGAACTAGATCAATCGATATCTGAATGGACCCCTAATTGTCACAAAATATGACAGTCGAAAGTGGATATTGAATACCAAACTCAGAGAGAAGCCCCTGCATCGGGCGATGCACAAGATTTTGTGCATGGTTTTGTTTTGCATATTGAAGGTTGTTCATTGCAACCTAGGGATTTTTTACATAGTGAGAGATTCTCATGTGTCTTTGTAATTGTGCAAATTGTCAATGGTTGGCCTTTGTAATTGTCCATGATGTGTTATCATCAATGATAAATACTGTATTATTTTGTATTTTACTGGAGTCTTGCGAATATTGGGTATACGTTACAGTTTTACTAGATGAACAACTTGTTCTATGAAAACGCATTAAATCATTTATAGGTTAATATAGATTTTTCAGATTTTGTATTAAATATAATGCAAAATATATATATTGGATTGTGAGACAATCTTTTTTTCTTATCACATAGATTGTATTTTGTGACTATAATTGCAGGTCGATGGCGATGTATGCCCATATTCCTAGGAGAATCAATAAAGGTAATGTGAGCTTTTGCATTGAAGTAATTATTATCTTTCCCATTTTCTAAATTATGAGGGTGGGACATGGACATATGGATGACGGGATCCACGTGCATTTTCAATAGGAGTTGTTATTCTCTCTTTGTGTTTCATTAATTTTTTACATGATTGCCCATTCTCTACATTGAGATTAACACTGTAATTTGGTTAAATATAAAAATTAATAAAAGTTAAAGTTTAGAGAAGTTAACTTAATTAGATTGGCTTTTAATATTTTAAGAGAATTTGGTTAATATATAATTTGAATCTATTTTTTTTTTAGAATTTTTTTCTCCTCTATCTTTAATTAAATTAAACATAAAAACTAATAAAAAATAAAGTTTAGACAAATCAAATTAATTAATTTAAACTATCACAAAAAACAAACCATATAAATGAAATCAATTTTTTAACCATTCATCAATATTTACAAAAGTGCTTATATTTGCCCAAAATGATGAACATTTGTTATTATATTATATGGCTTGAAATTGTGAATAATTAAAGTTCTATTATTTTTAATTTAATTATCACACAACATTCACAATTAACCTTGGTTCATCGTTTTTTTAATATATAAATAAATATCAGTGAATATTGTATTTCTCAAACTTTATATACAGATTTTATAAAATTTAGTTTAATATTAAAAATATATATTATACTATTATAATATTAATGTATTTTTTAATTACACAAATACAAATATTTAAAACTGCAATAAACTTTAAATAAAGTTTATAATATTTATAAACTATTATTTCTATATTAATATATATAATTTAAAATAGTCTTAATAAAAGAAAGTTTAATATGATTATGAGGACATGTAACAATGGTCTAGTTTGTTATGAGAATTTAGCTAATGTACAAGAAAACTCTTTTTGCAAATTTTAATGAAATAGAATTGCAATGCACTACAATTGTTATAGAATAGTCGGTTTCAAGTCTAGGTTTTGAGTTTTAGATTGAGGTGAAAGTTTTGTGTGAGAATTTAGCCAATGTAAACTACAACTCTTTTTGTGAAATTGTAATGTAATAGAATTGCAATGCAATACACTTGTTAAAGAATAACTAACATAGTGCACGAATCAGTTTCAAATTGAGGTTTTGAGTTTTAAATTAAGGTTTAATTAAAAATAACCATCGTACATACTTATATTATAAAGCTGGAAGTAAATAAGTCTTTGTTGTGAGTGATTGAATATTTTTTATAAAGGGTTGGTTTCTTTGAATATTACCATAATAATACATTAATAATAAAATTAATAAATTTTATATATTGAAAATACAATTAATTAAAATAATAACGATTAAGAATCTATATTCTTAAATAAAAATTAACATATTAAAGCATAATCAATAACCATAGTACAATAAACTTAATAAAATAAGCTTAATAAATATTACTCCTTAAAATTAGGTTTATTATTAGTATATTATTATCTATAAATACAATTATTAAACATATATTAATATATCAAAAATTATACATAATTAGAAATGTTTCTAATATTAATAACAATTAAGCTATAGGAGGTTTTGGTGAAGGGTTTTTCTAAAAATTCGCAAGGAAAAAACCTCTGCAACTGCACCTGAGGTTTCTCGGCCCTGTGGCCGCCCAAAGGCTCTCCCGAGTGGTGCATCATCCAGCAAGGCACATGCTCCCCCTGCAATCAGACAGATCGCCTCACCGAGCAGGCTGGAAAGACTATGCCCGCCGAGGTTTGGGTGAGCTCGATCCGGTCGAGCTAGGGCTTCTCCTATGGAGTCTTCATCGCCCTCTCCTTCCGAAGCCGAAGCCTTTGCTAAACTTCTGAACTCTCTGCCAAAAAAGAAAGCAACAGAGGCTTCGAAATTTGTGAAACGCCTGGATGATATCCCAGAGATCTCGCTCCCTCCTAAGAAACCGATCCAGGTCTCCCTCTCCTTGTCTGAGCATGCCTTGGTGGGACAGTTCACAGGACTCTGGCCCTCCCCCAAATCCACAGAAAGCTAGGTCGCAAGAAACTGGGCGTCGCTGATATCGGGCAAGGTCACTTCATATTTCCTAGGGAAGGGTTTCTTCCTGTTCGAATTTTCTGAAAAGGAAGATAAGGATCTGATCTTTCGTAATGGACCCTATTTCATGGGCCCCCAGGGCCTGTATCTCAATAAGTGGATGCCCGACTTTGATCCAGCAGTCGACGTGCCCACTGCCGTCCCTGTGTGGGTTAGATTTCCCAACCTTCTAATGCATTGTTGGAACTGGGAATCCCTTAAGCAAATCGGGAACACCCTGGGTAAATTCATTGATCGAGCAAACAGCAAAGATCAATATGACTGTGCTAGAATCTGTGTTGAAGTTGACCTCGAGGTTGGCCTACCTAAGGCAATAAAGATTAGAGTTGGAAGCTGGACGCATGTTCAAAAGTTGGATTATGAACAACTGTCGTTCAAGTGCAGGAAGTGCCAGGTCTGTGGTCATTTCGCTAGAGGATGCCCAAAAAATACTGAAGTGGAGAAAGGCAAAGAGGACGGATGGACGCAAGTTAAAAGGACCAAAAGCAAACCCCCTAGAACAGGAAATACTAATGGAAAAGCTCTCCAAACAGGATCAGGGTCTCAAAACCCACACATGGAAGAGCAAGGAAATAAATTTATACAGTTAAGATCAACAATAGAGGAAACCCAAGATCTGGAGACACAAAATGAAGGATCGCCCCAAAAAGAGCCCCCCCAGGGACCAAAGCAAGCAGATGGTAAAGCAGACAGAATGGAAGATACACCCTCAGAAGAGCCTGAGGAAGTACAAGGCTCAGAGGAATCATAAGAAGAAGGTGAAATAGGTGAATCGCAAACCTCGGCCAGAAGATCTTTGAGGGGCCGAAAATCTGCCCGTGAGAAAAGAGAGCAGGAGACCTACAAAGACAAACTGCAAGGAAGTCAACCCACCCTCGAGAAACTTCTGGCTAAAACTCTGAAGATGAATAGAAACCAGCCCTAGAGCTCTAAAGGAGCTCTCCATTCCAAAAACAAGTGATGAGGATCGTCTCCTGGAACTGTAGGGGTATGGGGAGAAAAATTAAAGAAGAAGCTGTCAAAAGTTTGATAAGATCTGAATCTCATGACATATTCCTCATCCAGGAGACTAAAATGGAGGACAAGGCCTTCCTCCATATCGGCAAAAATATGTGGAAAAGAAGTGAAGGGCAAGTTACCTCAGCCAGGGGTGCCTCAGGAGGCCTGGGCACCCTCTGGAATGCAAGCAAGTTCACAAGGGTGAAAGAGATTGCCAACACCCATTGATTGTTCTCAAAGCTGAAGCACGTTGACTCAGATGAGACCCTTTGTCTCTTCAATGTGTATGTCCCAGCCAGCGCAGGAGAAAAAAATAATTGCTGGGATTCTATTAGAGAACTGGCAGACTCTGAAGACTTAGCAAATATCATCATCGCTGGGGATCTAAATCTCACTTTAACTATGGCTGAAAAATGTGGAGGGAGCATTGTAAGGGATCCAGTGTGAGAATGGGTTGAGGATCTGCTCCAGGACTAGGACATGATCAATATCAAACCTTCGTCAGGCAAATACACCTGGTCCAACAAAAGACTCGATCTGGGCCATATCGCTGCAAGGTTAGACAAATTTCTTGTTCAAAGTTCTTTTCTTCTTCTTGGTCTAGACTCTAGAATGTGTATTCTCCATTGTAGTGTCTCTGATCAGAGGCCCATCAAGCTCGATCTTTTGGCTCACTGGGATCAAGGCCCCATTTCTTTTAAATTCAATCCCTTATGGATCAAGGAGCAATCCTTTTTGCATCTAGTAAAAGATTCTTGGAAGTAACCAGTCAATGGCTCTGCGTTCTTTGTATGGGAGGAAAAGCTCAGGAGAGTGAAGGCTGCATTAAAAATTTGGGCAAAATCTCTCCCAAACCATGTAGTGGAAAGGAAGAAGTTACAAGAACAGCTAGAGATCCACCATCTTGATTCAAAAAATGAAGAGATCACAAAAGAAATTCTCGAAAAAGAGGCGGACCTCCAGCAAAATTTGCTTAAAGCGAGCCTGGCTGAGGAAGAGTACTGGAGAACCAAATCTCGTAGGCTTTGGCTTAAGGCAGGTGATAGGAATTCATCCTTCTTTCATAAGCAAGCCCAAGCACGGAAAAATTTTAATTCCATCACCGAAATCAAGGAAGAGAACATCATCCATAGAGACATTCAAAGCATAAAAAATGAGGTTCCCATTCTGATATCTACCAGAAAGAATCAATTCTTGGAAGCAGAAGTCACAAATAAGGAAATGAAATCCATCCTCTTCTTCATGGAGTCGGCCAAGGCCCCAGGCCTAGATGGCTTTACTTCCAGATTCTTGCAGAATTGTTGGCAGATAGTCGAAAAAGATTTATTTAGAATGGTCCGTAAATCTCAAACATGTCAGAAAATAGGGGGAAGCACCAACTCAGCTTTCCTGGCCCTTATCCCCAAGGAAAGAGGCGCCAACTCCTTCTCCAGATTTCGTCCTATATCCCTTTGCAATATAGGCTACAAACTGATAACAAAAGTGATTGCGAACAGATTGAAAACAATTCTCCCTGACATTATTCCAGAGAATCAGGGGGGCTTCATTCAGGGAAGACATATTATGGACAACTACATCCTGGTCCAAGAGGCGATCCATTCAAGCTTGGCCCGGAAAGAGAAAGGAATGGTCGTCAAACTCGATCTTGAAAGTGCCTTTGACAGGGTGAGGCATAGATTCTTGTTGGATGTCCTTCACAAATTCGGGTTTGGGCATAAATTTATCAAATGGATCAAGGCTTGCATCAGTGAGCCATGGATTGCTCCTCTGGTGAACGGGAGAGCCACGGACTTCTTCAAAGCCTCAAGAGGGCTGAGGCAAGGGTGTCCTCTCTCCCCTTTGCTCTTTGTCCTCCAAGCCTCAGTTCTAAGCTTCCTCTTGAATAAAAAGCAGTCAGAAAAAGAAATAATGGGAATAAATATTGCAAGAGGAGTAAAAAGCATAAATCATGCGTTGTTCGCGGACGACTCTCTGTTGCTGAGTGCTGCCTCTTTGGTCTTGGATAAACGATTTAAAGAGGTAGTGGACGCTTATTGTGAAGACTCGGGAAGCAAGCTCAACAAAGGCAAATGTCATGTCTTCTATTGGAATACCTCTGTCAAATCGCTCCAAGCTATTTCAAATTGTTTTGGCTTCGCAGCCACCTCTTCTTGGACATCATTCAAGTAACTGGGGCTCCCTGTCTTTCAAAAAAGGGCTCTCAGCAGAGAATGGCTGCCTCTGTTGGAAAAATTCAAAACTAAAATACAATCCTAGGGATACAATTGGCTCAATCTAGCAGGTAAGACAATGCTAATAAAAGCAGTTTTGAACAGTCTACCCATTTTTCAGGCAGCAGTGATGATGGCTCCCATTGGCATAATGAGGAAGATGGAGGCTTACATAAAAAACTTTTTTTGGAAAGGTGGAAAAGCTAACGAGAAGAGAATCCCCTTAATAAGCTGGAACACAATTTCTCTACCCAGAATGGAAGGCGGTTTAAATTTTAAAAATCTCAACAATCAAAATATAGCCATGGGTGCAAAATTGTTATGGAGGATCATTGCTCCAAAACCAGGTTGGGCACAGCTTGCACTGTGCAAAAAATATTATGATGGGCAGAGAACATGTTGCCTGGACAATCCAAAAACAATTACAGGCTCGATGATACACAAACTGTGCGAAAAAACCTCACCCTTGATCAAGCAATATGCGCACTGGATTCCAGGTAATGGTCAGCGCATTCAAATATGGGACGACCGTATCATGGGCAGTGAACTGCTTGCTGAAGACCGTTCTTTAGCCTCACTGAAAGACTGGTTGGACAGTGTTGGTATCAAAATGTTGTGGGCTCTATCCCACTGGGAAAACGATGAATGGCAGCGATGGAAAAATTTAGAGGTGCCACCGAACCTTGTCAATGACTACACTGCTTTTCTCTCCCACCTGAAAGGCAAAGCCCCAATGAACAGAAGGAAAGCAGACATCCGAGGTTGGGGCTCGATCCCTGGAAAATACACTGTCTCGCAGGGATATATCCAGCTCTCCCGTTATCCTAATGCACCGCCTGATCCGAGGCCCTGGCAGGGGATCTGGTCATCAACAACGTTGCCCAAAATTGACTCCTTCTGTTGGCTATTATGTCACCACAGAATTTTGACAGATGATAGGCTCAGGAAAAGAGGATATTTAGGGCCATCTCGTTGCTCGCTGTGTGAGGAATAAGAAGAAAATGCCTCCCATATGATGCTGGCCTGTAAATTTGCTACAGAACTGTGGAAGGAGGCTTTAGGCCCATGGAGCATGAATTTCGTCCCTCTCAACCACTACTCAGAATGGTTCTCTAATTGGAAGCGAATGTACCCTGGTGGCACTGCTCAGAACCCCCAAATCAAAGATGCATGGCTCGCCCTGCTCAAATTAATTTGCTGGCATATCTGGCTGGAAAGAAACCAAAGGATTTTTAAGGATAAGAAGAGCGCTTCTAAGATAACCTGGGTAAAAATTAAAAGTCACCTCAAAGATTGCATGGGAGACCAGATTAATATGACGGATCTCACTGCACAATAAATAGTTTGGGGAGCCTCCCTGGATCTCCAATTCTCTGATAAAGTAAAGGCCCCCTCTCCTCCTCTAAAGCTTTGGCAAATCCGCCTTAAAGACACAGAATTTGTTGAATTTTGCATCCAAAAGGCGAGGAAAGCTCTCTTTTTTTACGGTGCAACAAAAGGCAATCCAGGAAAATCTGGAGCTGGTGGTGTTATCAAAAGTGCAGAGGGCAGAACGGAAGCTAGATATGCTTGGGGAGTGGGCATTAACACTAGTATTCAAGCTGAAGCACTAGCTCTCCTCCAGGGGCTCAAGGTGCTCAAGACCTTGGGAATCAAAGATGCAGTTGTTTTTGGGGATTCTCAGACTATTATAAAGGCCATTGTGGGTAACTCCTCTCCCTCAAATTTAAGGCTATCTAGATTGTTGAGCATAATTAACTCCCTGACATACTCCTTTCAAAATTTGGAATTTCTTCACATAAAGAGGGATAACAACAAAGAAGCAGATGCTGAAGCCAATAAAGCGGTTCTCCTCCCTCTCGAAAACTATATAAGAGATGGAGAAGAAGGTTGGGATCCCATCCCCTAGCTGTCCGATAAAAATGTTTTACTGCCTTCTATTAAAGCAGTTTGTTTGCATCTATAAATTAGGAAAGATAGAGAAAGTTGCAGGAAATATAGAATGCAAAATTTGCAGGATCATTAGGAGGATAGTTATATGGTTCCTGGATGAGGAGAAATATGGGCCCTTCCTTCCTCTTTGTAACCTGAATTGAGGCATTTCAGCCAAGAAGCAATATATAAGTCTAACCGTCCCTGTTAAAACAAAAAAAAAAAAAAACAAAAAAGCTATAATATTAAAATTAATAAAATTGATGTATTATCTTAATATTCATAAATTAATGTTATAATAGTTACATTTATACCCTTAACAATAATATAATGAAATTATTATTGCACAATAAAATATTAATTTTAATTTTATTAATAATAAGGTAATATATTGTTATAATTTTCATATAATAATATTTATGTGAATAATTGTTATTAAATGTAACATTAAAGTATATTTTGTTAACTAGCTCAATTGTTAATGTGTACTAACTATAATAAAGCAATGGTTAACTTTAATTAATTATAATTGATCATTTCAATCTTATTAAACACTAACATTATAGTAAGTAGTAACTAATTCATTATTATGTTAAGCCACGTGAACTATTAATAGTTTATTATTAATAATACTTAAAACCATCATTTATGAATAAATAAATACTATTGATTATTATTATATAATGCTATTTATATATTCGTTAAGCATTAATATAAGTAATATAAAGAACATATATATGTTATATTAATCCAATTAATAATATTATAATATTAGTGTAATATATTAATGCTAGTATAATATATATTAATATTATTTGTTAATATATTATTATTAGTATTACATTAATGTTAATATATATTAACATTTTATTATGTGTGCTCTTTACTCTAAAATATGTGTTACATTTTAAATAGCCACTGCTCATTAAAGCATGTGTCTTACAATTTACACTATGCCCATGAACTTTAGCCGTTGTACTTTTGAACCCATAGCTATACCACACCGTAAAACTTATTTAGGTTTAAATTTTAGTGTTAATATAATATGACATAGTTTTGATGTTTATTTTATCTAATAAAACCTCATGTCTATATATATATATATATATATAGAGTGAACTTTTGCAACCATAGTTGTAACCCACCCTAAAATGGTTACTATGTACATATATTATAGACATATTCGAGAACGGTTGTTGGAATTTTGGATGCATAACTGTAACACTTAACTTTACATTTGATGACATGTTTTAAATGACAAGTTTTAAGTTTTAAACATAAAATTACGGGTTTTAATATAATATACTATGACAGTTTGTATATATTATACATATATATTTATTTTATCATAATCGTTATATATTATACATATGAAATGATTTTATAATAATATGACAATGAAGGTTTTAATTTTTAGTGCAATCTGAGATTATAAAATAATGTAAATCATGGTAAACCATAATGGTTTTGTATTTAGTAAAAGGTCTACTATATTAGATTGTTTGAATTTCATGCTATTTTTTATGTTTTCAAAGTTTTAATATGTAAGCAGGTAGGTTTTACAAAAAAAATTAGGTTTGGTTTTAATATAATGTAATATGTTTTAATATTAATACTCAATCATTTTTAAACCATGTTCAACCATTGCCAAACTTTGTCTGAATATGTTTGACAATCAAGACTCTTCAACTTTGGTAAAATATAATTGCATATTATTATTGATTAATATTAATAGTTGAACAAAGTCAACCACCTTAGATAAATGTAGTCAAACCTCGATAGACAACGTTTAAATAATTGACCATGATCAAACTTGGTAAACCCTATGTTGACCATATTTAGCAATATTCAACTTGATGACATAGTCAAACATAGTCATCCTTTAAAAGGTCCACATAAACAACCATAGTCAACCATGTTCAACTGCAGTCAAACAATCATTAACCATAGTAAAAAAATAGTTGGTGATGTTTAACAATAATCACACATTGTCAGCCGTAGTCTAACCACGGTTATCATTGTGGTTTACTATGATTAACCATAGTTATATATGGTTACCATGGTCAACTATTGGGAACCATAGTTTACTGTATTTAGCATGGTTGATGATCGAGGTGGATATTAGTGGCCACCTTCCTATTCCACTTGGACCACAACATTGTCTCTTTCAGTTTTTTGGTTTTCTTAGTTGTAACAAAATTTACTATTTTTGGCATTTTTTCAAGTCCTAAACTTCTCAAGCAATTTTGAGGCCCTAAACGATGTTTTTTAGGAAAACGAAGAGGCCAATTTTGCCCTTAATCACCCTTTAAATTTTTTTTTGGCCTCATCTCAAAGATCTTCAAAATGAGGTATTATGATAGCCAAACAGAGATCGTATGCCAAAGTTACGAGCCCCGAAAATTGATGTACCAATTTACCCCAATGGGGCCCATAGTTTTGGCGCTTCTTCTCTTGGGGTTAGGTTTTTGGATGTTTAGGGTTTTCCATTGTTTCTCAATAATAAATAGGTCTTCAAGCCTCATTGTAACATGGTTCAGAGGCATGCATCTACCACATATCTTCTTACAGATAAGCTACCATTACCCAAGCTAGTTTATTTCCATTTTGTATACAAGCATATTTCAATTCTTTGATATTAATGACATGAAGTTTTATTTCTGCTTCAAATCTGTGTTTATGTTTAGATTTGTATTCTAATGTGTTCCTGCATAAGTTCGGGTATCATAACATGCATTAGGAGTAAAGGCGCTCCTCCCTAGGACCACTACAAGAAGATGTCATAATATAAGATGTTGACTAATTGTATTGAGAGATTCTTGCTTCGAGAGTGCAATACTTGGAGTTTGTTTTGAATGAGGACATGTTGAGGAGAATTAAAGCTTGGATACTCTTTTAGAGAGCACAAAACCATGTCATGAGGAGTGCTTGAAATGTGGATCCTTAGCTTAAAGACCACACCACTTTGGAGATGGCTTCCAATCACCACATGGCACTTGTACATCTTCACTAAACAACCCTAATGTGGATATATCCTAATAACTTATATTAGGTCGTTGTGCACTTGATCCATTTTCTATTGTTTTCCTAACTGACCTATCTTATAAAAGTGGGAGAGTGCCCTCATTCTCACAACTTAGACACTAGATCATCCATATCTTCTTGATGTAATCATATTGTAGCCCATATTTTTTGTAATGCAACGGTTAAAGATTGGGTGGATTATTGGGAACTAGGGCTTGTGTGAGATAAAATTAAGAGAAGTATCTAAGCATATAATTAACATGTTGCATGACCTAAGGCTTGTGAGATGAAATCTTCGAAAATAATTGGAGCACTTAATGCTAATGGACCTTGTGTCATGCAACTTTAGATAAATCTCATTGAGGACTTTTTTTATGAGAGAAAATATTCCAATTATGATATTGTTGGTTTGGTTCTAGCTTGTAGTAGAACCTTTGATGCATCTAGGAGAGACTGATGATATGCCTTGATAGCCTACAATATTGTTGGCTAATAATTGTATATGGTAAATGTTCTATCTAGGATTTAGAAGGAGCTATATTGTTTTTTGCTAGGGTCGCACTAGAAAGAAATGTTGTATAACATAGAATGTCTAAGGCATTGTATTTTATCTTCATTTATATTGTAATATGAACTGTACCCTTGGTTTCTACAATTGTGTGATGTATTTCTAAGGATTCCACCTACATTTTGATTTATAATAGTCAAATTAGGTATTTGGGAATTGAGAGTTATACGAGCCAAGGGGGAGTCAGTTGAAGCCCCCATATGAGCTTCCAAAGTCACATGGAATCTCAATATTCCTTGTATTAACCATTGTAAATCAATTAGCATGTTCAACAACAGTTCTGCCAAGATCACATTTATTCATTTGTAGCTTTTACCATTCGACACCCAACAAAATTGTTTTGAAGGATTTAAAGTCACACTCAATTATATCTTCCAAATACCTGTATCGATTTTTAGATATTTCTGGATGTCTGTCACTTCTAGAGGAAACATTAATGACTTGAAATACTTTGAAAATCCTACTATTAGAAGTTTTCATCTTTTAATCCATCTTTTTGATGTGAAGTTTGTTGCCATTACACCACATAGCCTCGTAGTGTTTCAGTTGTGTAATGTCACACACGTATAAAATGCATTCTCAATTGGTAATAATAGTTATACCTAGAAATTATTCAAATTAATAAAAAGACACGGGTGGTAGAAAAAAGAGTGCTCCTGGTCAATTGATACACACTAGAGAAACAATGAAATGTGTTAGGGTGACTTTTGCATAGATGGGTATGTCATTGCTTTATACATCACTAAGATAAGTTCACTATTTATGTATTGTTGTCATTAACTCTGTGTTAGTCTTTATGGGGACTAGGAACTACCATAGTTCGCCAGTCTTGGCCTTATTCCTAATTAACCATGGTCATTGGATGTTTCATTTTCTTGATCAACATTCTGGTTATTTAAAGGGTTTTGTTTTAGTGCTAGTTATATTTTCTGGTGATGGGGCCAATTTTTTTAGTTGGTGGACTAGAATGCATAGGTTGGTCTAGCGACATTGGGTTCTCCTTGTCCTCGAAGGACCTCAAGTTTTTGGTGGTTTGATGGAGGGTTGGATGTGCCTCTATAGAGAGAGAGGGCATGATTAACCTCTCAGCGTGTGAATGTTAGCCCCCACCCCCTATATATGTCTAGGAGGTACATATTTACGTTATGGGGTTATTCTATATGGGTGTATTGATGTTTATTGTTATGGAAATAGTTTTTCGGTTTCCAGGAAGTATTGTCATATAGTTTGGAGTGCAATCTCTCATAAACGAGGTAGACCTAGAAGTAGAATTTGAGAGAGGGGTCAACAGGAAAGACACCTTGTGGGAGATTCAAGCCATGGTGAGGCCTTAGACCTCAATCTAGCCCACACACTTGGAATCGAGGACTTAGTTCCTCCCAAGAAATTGGCTATATTTTTTGGTAATTACCTAGTGGCAAACAAATATGGTATGAGTAAGGACGGTAGAATTTTGGAAATTTTATAAATAGATGTAATATTATGATATAATGGAACTTCTTAGATTCACAAAAAAGCAAAAAGAAATATATAACCATGCAAGAGAGGTCACTAGTATATAAAGAATGATACATATGGAAAATTTTAATGACTAAACATTTCAATGCAATAATAGAAATAGAGGACTAAACTTATTACAAACATTCACGAGATAAGAGAATGATAAGAAAATAAATGATATTCAAATTAAGAAAAAGCGGAAAGGCGGAAGTGTTTTTGTAAATCAGCCACATCCTCCATTCACTTCTGAGGTTGGACTAAACCCATCTGAAGAAGTTTACGTTGGCTTGCAATAGTTGGACGCGTCATATCGTTTTGGGTAAACAAATTTTTTTGGACTTTCTTGATTTTCCGGTGTTTCAATCATCTGCATTCTTTGGACGGTTTTGGTTTGGTTGATCTTTTATTTTGCTTTCATGATTTTTTTTGGGACGAGTTGTTTTTGTTTTTTTATTTATGATATAAATATAACTAATATATTTTATTTATTTAAATATATATTATTTATTTTTATAAATATAATTTATTATTTTTATTAATATATTTTATTTATTTTAATATAGATATAACATATTGATAAAACATTTTGTATTTTGTTTTTAAATGGTGTCAAACTTGGATTCATTCTAAACCAAAAAAATGATGAAAGGTGGCTGCATTTTTTTTAACCATATAGTAGTGGGTTACATTATATTTTTTGAAATGGTTTTGTTTCGAACCTCCCAATGAAATGATGTCAAATGCGGCTTCATTCTCAACCTAAAAAAAATTAAAAAATTAAAAGTGGTTGCTTTCTTTATTAAAGCTATAGTAGTGGGCTATATTACATTTTGTGAGTTACATTTTGAAACATATTTGTTTAAAAAATCTGAAATTTCTTGGCAAGTAGTAGGGGAAGTGACAAGAGTTTCTCATTGTTGGTATATTCAGCGAACTTTTCTTTAGTCTAGGCTTTTTTTTATCCTTTGTGCATCAACACTTTTTATTTTCTTTTCAATTCTAAAATAAGAGTTTTCATTTTGCAATTTCATTTATCTTTCCCAATTCTTATTATGATAAAGGGTTTTCTAGGTTCTACTAGTTTGCCTAGTTATTGTCTCCTCTTTAGTCTAGGCTTCTTTTTATCCTTTGTGCATCAACTTTTTTAATCCTTGAAGGTTTTGGCTTTATAAATTATGAATCCATAACAGGTATCATAGTTTGAAGAGTGTTATAAATCCATGTAGTGGCCTTGACGTGTATGCATCTGTGCGTTTAGATGGTGATGAAGCCATTCTATTGGGCTTCAGCCAAGCTTCACGACTCGTTCTTCGTCCATTCTCTGCAGCGGTGTTTATTTGGCCAACCGATAGAATATTCCTTGAGAGTTGAGTTAGCTCAAACTTAATCGAAGGTTTGACGGTTAAATTCCTTGATCTGTTTCGATGATCTGGGCCTGATATGTTACAGAGAGAAAGAGTAAGACAAATAATGAGAGTAAGACAAATAATGAGAGGGCCAGAGATTGACAAAGCGAGCAAGACAAATAATGAGAGGGCGAGAGATTGAGAGAGAGAGAGATAGAGAATGATACAATATAGAGAGAGTGAGAGAGACACATAGTAAGAGTCACAGAGAATGATTGAGAGACACTATGAGAGAGAGATTTGCGAAATCAGATAGAGCCTATTTTCCCCTTCAACTTTCTTTCACAATATATTCATACACATCTAGCATTTATTTACTATCTGAAGTAATATTCTCCTTCACATTTATTGGAAACTAGATTAATAGTTTCTCCATTATTAAATTGAGATTATCTATTTGTTTTGTTTTTCCCACTAAATGTTTTTATTTTTTTTATTTATTTATGTTTTTTTTTTTTAACCCGTCTATTTTATTATAGCGAGATGTTCAAGTGGTTATATTATATATTGCTTTTTATAAAAATTCTCTTATACTCTCTTTTATATTTATAAAAAAATGCATTTACTTATCATTATATATATTTTTCATTTTACTTGTTTTTATTATATATTATAAATTTATATTTTTTTTAAACGTTATGTTTGTTTATTTGTTCTTCATTATAAAACTGCATTTAGTTGTGTTTATGATGGAATATATATTTTTGATGTAAGGTAATATGAATTTATTATTTAATTTATATTGGTCTTTATCTTTACGTAAATGTGTCCCTTTTTTTAAATATGAAAATGTATATTTATTTAACATGCATTTAAATATTGCATATTTATTATTACTTCATCAAAAATACTAATGTTACAATGTATTTTTTTGTAAAAATTGCTAGAATTTATGTCTTTATGTTTAGTTTTTATAATTGCACTTTAAATGGCATAATGGGTTGTCATTCTTTTATTAATATTATAAACTGATTTCATGTTTATAATGTATATAAAATTGCATATTGTCACAATATATATTTTTGTTGATAGAATTAGTTTAACTTAATGCTAAGTAATGTTAAGTGAAGTATGTTTTTTTTATAAAAAAATTCTGGAATGTATGTTTTTTTTATAAAAAATTTCTAGAATGTATGTTTCTATTTTTTATTTTTTACATTGCACTTTAAATGACATAATGGGTTGTGATTCTTTTATTAATATTGTAAAATTGATTTCATATTTATGATGTATATAAAATTGTATATTCTCACCATATATTTTTGTTGAAAGAATTAGTTTCACTTAATGCTAAGTAATGTTAAGTGAAGTTAGGTTTCAAAATTAGATTTAAGATTTACGTTTTAGGCTTAGGAGGGAGAGGGAGAGGGAGTGACGGTGACATAGAGAGAGATAGAGGGATGCGGGTGAATGGGAGGGGAGAGAGATGATTGAGAGAGAGTCTGAAATAGATGTTAAGTGAGAGAGAGTCTCGGGGGAGGAGAGAGAGAGATTTGGGGGAGGGGCATGGGGAGAGAGAATGGGAGATAAGAAGAGAGAGGGATTAAGAGAGAAAGAGTAAGAAAGGGAGAGAGGGAAGCAGTTCAAGAAACATAGAGAAAAGGGGAGAGAGAGGGACGGCGGGGAGCGGGGCGATATCAAGACAAAGGGAGGTACATGGAAAATGAGAGAGAGGAAGAGTGAGATATGGAGGGAGAGATCAAAGAGAAAGGGAGCGAGAGCTAGGAGGAGGGAGATACAGAGGGCTAGGAGAGAGAGAGAAAGAAAGATTGAAAGTGGGAGAGGGGGAAAGAGAGAGAGAGGCAGTGAGAATGAGAGTGAGAGTGAGAGGAGAGGGAGGGAGAGAGGGGAAGAGATTTAGAGAGAGAGAGAGTGAGAAGGATATAATGTCAGAGGGATTATGTGAGAGAGAGATTCTCAGAAATATTGGGAGACAATGATAGAGGGAGACAACAAGAGAGAGGGAGAGAAAGTGAGAGAAATAAATTGAGAGATAGACAAAGCATGGAGGGAAAGAGAGAGGTGGAGAGAGGTGGGAAGGGAGGAGGAGGTAGAAAGGGAGTGAGAAAGAGAGAGAGAAAAAGGAAGAGATAGAGTAAGACAAAGAATGAGAGGGTGAGAAATTGAGAGAGAGAGAGAGATAAAGAATGATACAATATCATAGAGAGAGTGAGAAAGATGCATAGTAAGAGTCATAGAGAGAGATTGAGAGACATTGTGAGAGAGTATAGAAGGAGTGATATAGAGAAAGAGTTACAGAGAGTTAGAGAGACAGAAAGGGAAAAAAGGATGGAATGAGGGAGGGCCTATTTTCCCCTTCAACATTATTTAACAATATATTCATACACATTTAGGATTTATTTACTATCTGAAGTAATATTCTCATTCAAATTTATTGCAAACTAGATTTTTGAGCTAACATCTCTCATCTTTGCTCATGAATTTCTATGACCTAACTCCCATGGAGAGAACAATGAATTTATGCTCAAACCACTCTAGTGTAAGGTTAAATATTGGGTTTGTTGAAGCTTTAAAATTTTTGTTGTTTTCCACATAGAATTTTCACAAATAATGAAGAGGACAATGAGGTTCTACTATTTGTTTGAATAGATTATTGAAAATTTTAAACAAGAATAAAAAAAATATGGGGTTTCATTTTACTCATTTGTCTTTAAGTCCAATGTTTGCTGATTTTATTTTTATTGTGATTTACTTCCTCTGATTTATTTTTATTGTGAATTACTTCCTTGATATATTTTCTTTTTTTCTAAATATGTCTAAAGTCTATTACTGTAACAAAATGATACATGGAGGCACTGGCCTCTGCAGTTCTTAGCCGAGGTTCATGGCATATTGCATCTAAAACATATTGAAGACTACCCAGAAGAGGGAAACCAGTCCAGTCCAAAATAGATTTGCTGCCCTCGCAGGGGAAATCAGCATGTGTACATAGATTGATATTCTATTATAAACAGCTTCAAAACTAACTATTTTGTTCAAAAAATCCAAAATAAACCCATAGGACTAGGTGTCGGGAACCTGAAACTTGAAGACACGTGCTGGTTTAATCGTCATTTGGTGTCGACAGGTGTTCTTCAAGAATTAGACACCTGTAGGCATCGAGGTTATCTGCGTCTTTCGGTTGTTCACTCATGTCGTCCTTCGCCAGTTTTTCTTGCTTCTGCTCTGCTATAGAAGGCTCGCCCTTAGCATTATCCTTCTTCTCCATTGCGCGAGCTGGGCTTCCTTCCTCGATGGAGGGTTCCTCTTGAAACATGACTATAATGGTGGCCTTGATCAGAGGTCGATCCTGAGAGCATTGGTAAGTGAATTGAGTTGTATAATTGGATTTCTGAGGGCTGGAAGGGAGAGCAGTAGCTGTAGGACAAGTTTGCGAAGGCTAGGAGTTAACAGCACTTGTGCAACCTTTGTCACTGCGTATATCAGGATAACAGGCCGAGAAGTAATTTGACAAGGGGGATGATTAGTCAAAGACCATTGAGGGCAAAGAATGGGGCATTCTACTTCTGCTACTGCCCCTCTTGCTATGCATTCGCTAGCACAACCGAGGCATAATTTCGTAGGGAGCAATGGACTAACTGTGAGGAGTAGGCACTGAGTAGAAAGGGTCAATTTGGGTGGTGTTATCGGAGGCGGAAGGCTCAAAAGCGATGGTCAGGTCACATAGCAGGCTCTACAAATAGTGGTTGCCCTTCTCGAAATCTATACAGAAGAGAATATTACATCTCCTACCTGTTGTCATGCGAGTGCTTGGCTCCACGACAACCAAGGGGCACTTGCAATTCAGAGGCGGAGGAGCATTAACAGGCAAGGATGTGGGCTGAAGAGTGTCTGAGGCTTCCATTTTGTAGAGCCAAGGCGGGATGGCATTGGTAGGTTGGTGTGTGTGCCTCATTGAATCGCATTTATGAATGTTGTATACCATTTTTATTATTTTGTGTGTGGACTTACGGGTGGCCATGTGGCTATGCCACTTGCCATCCCTTATCCCAACTGTCACATCATTCGTTGTGAACACCCGCATCCGGGAGTTTTGCTTCTTTGTGCACCAAGGCAGTGCATTCCTGTAATTGAGTGCTTTAATTAAGGATGGTGAGGGATATTGATCTAAGTACTTGATCGTTGTCTACCCCTTTATTTGCCAAAAGATCAACAACCTTGTTGCCTTCCCTCTTGACATGATTGAAGGTGATAGCTCTTCTGTTTTTCAACCACTTCTTAATGAGTTCTAAATGAGCCGCTAGTCTCCAACTCGTAGCCACTTTAGAGGTCGGGGTCCCCAGTTGAATATGATTAGCCATGTTGATGAGGATTTGGGAATCCCCTTCGATCTCAACAGGGTGAAACTTGTGTTGATGCGCCAATCAAATTCCTTGCCATAGACCTTCCAGTTCTACTAAGTTATTCATATCCCAACCAATTGATCCAAAATAAATTAGAAGAGGGGTGCCTTCATGATTCGTAAATATACCTCCATATCCTACCTTGCTCGGGTTGCCTTTTGAGGCGCCATCAAAGTTTAACTTGATCATACCTATTGGAGGGGGATTCCACTGAGTGGAAGGGCTAGGAGTGGTGGTGGAGATGTTGAGATCATCATGAACTGGCGGAATCCAGATATTCTAATTCTCCCAAATATTTCGTTCATGTGCCTGAGTGGGGAGATCATCTGCTTTCCATTTCTGGAGAGCCAAGGTTTCTTGAATATTCTGGCATAAATTGCTCCAGATGATGCCCAGGGAAGTGCATTGATTCTTAAAGATTCACTTATTTCTTTCCTTCCAAATTGTCCAAAGAAGCAGACCCAGGAGGATTTGCCATAGAGAATTTAGTAGCTTGCTATTGTAGGGAGCGGAGACCCAGTTATGGATGGTGCTAATAATGTCCCCTGAAACTTTGCATGTTATTTGACATCTAAAGTTGGGTTTTTCCCATAATTTGTTGGCCAAGTGGCATGAATCCATGAGGTGCTAAATGGTTTCGTTTTGCTGATTGCAATTGGGGCAATGTGAGGGTCCATGGAACCCTCTTTTAATGAGATTATCCCATGTGAGAATTCTTCTGTGACAAAACAACCATATGAAAGTGGATATTTTGGGCCATATTCCAGGGGTCCATATGCGTTCCCAGACTAGGTCCACGGGTTCCTGAGTTTGAATCATCAAACCATATGCCTCCTTAGTTGAAAAATTTCCCCGCGGGGTATATCCCCATATTAAAATGTCCTTTTTATCTGAATATCTGATTTTCCTATTGTTGAGCTTTGTGTCCATTGCTTTGTAGAAGTTTTTCGTTTCTTGTTGAATGATCTGTTCTGCCTTTTTCCACTGCCTGTATCCCTGGTTGTTGTGTCGAGTCCAGTGCTGAGAGACTTTATCATTCTGATGAATGGCATTTTCCTCAAGATTTTGGGGATGGATGGCTTCTAATAATTTCGGTCGTTGTTGCCATGAGTCAACCCAAAATCTAGCAGTTCCACAGTCTCTAATTTCCCAAAAACTATGTTGTTGTATCATTGCCCTATGTTGTTTTGCTACATTCCAAATTAGAGAGCTTGCATCATTATTTGTGAGTCGAATAAGCTCTTCCAACAGTCAATTATTTGCATATTTTGCGGCCCATAATTTGGCCCATGGTGTGTGTGGGGTTGATAACCATTTCCACCATAGTCTTGCCCCCATCATTGCATTACTATGCTGAGGATCCCACAATCCAAGGCCTCCCTGCTTTTTTGGTGTGCAAACTGTCAACCATTTAACTAGGACCCATTTGCGATTTTGCCCAGAGTATCCCCATAGAAAGTTGCATTGTATGTTCTTGATCTTTTTGAGCACCAACTTCAGCGCTGCGAGAACAGAGAAAAGGTATAGAGGCATAGACTGTAGTACCGCTTTGACAAGAATGAGTTGGCTTGCCATATTGAGGGCTCTATAAGTCCATAAAGATAGGCGGCCTTCAAGTTTTTCTAGGAGTAGATGCCAGGATGCGTGCTTTATAGCAGAGTCGATCAATGGTGCGCCCAAGTATTTGGATGGAAGATTGGCGACAGTAAATCCTAGGATTCTAGCTATATTTCTTTGTGTTACTGAGGGAGCATGAAAGAAGAAGAATCTAACAGGAATTTGAGTATATGAGCTTCTTGGACTGAAGGGTGCCCAAACAACATAACATCATCCACGAATTGTTGATAAGTGATGGCAGAGGTTTCATGGATAGAAATGCCTCTAAGGTTTTTGAGAATGAAGAGCATGCTTAATAAGACGACCTAAGCCTTCTGCCATGAGGAAAAATAGAAAAGGGGAGAGGGGATCACCTTGACGGATGCCTCTAGAGGGGGAGAAGGGACATGAGGAGATGCCATTTACCAAGATGGAGAAAAAGGTGGATGATATGAGATTCATAACCCATCTGACCCAAGTTGGGCTAAAGCCAAAGGCTAAAAGCATTTTTTTTATATATGTCCAGCTTAATTTGTCAAATGCTTTAGATAAGTCAATTTTGAGAAGCATACTTGCCTGTTTTTTGTGCTTTAGGGAGTGAATGATCTCATGCATCATAATTATGCCATCTAGGATTTGACGTCCCTCCACATATCCTGATTGTTCTTGCGAAATGAGCATGGGGAGCAGCGACTTGAGTCTGTTGGTGATGACTTTCGAGATGATTTTGTATATAACATTGCATAGAGCTATAGACCTGAACTTCTCTGGAGTATTTGGCTGCTCTTCTTTGGGGATGAGAGCTATGAAGGTTGCATTTAGAGATGGAAGAAGCCAGTGCATGGTTTGCGATTCTTCCACAACTTTCCAAACCTCCAAGTTGATGAGATCCCAGAAGTGATGGAAAAAGTTGGAGGTAAATCCATAAGGTACAGGGGGTTTCCCATCTTTCAGTTGAGTTGTTGCCGATTCAACTTCCAGCAGAGTGACCGGTCGAAGTAATAACTGATTAGGCTCTTCTGTTATAATTTTGGCACATGCTGAAGAATTTTGTTTATGGCCAGCTGCCTGTTTACTTGAAGCTCTTGATGTACAAATTTAAAATGGGTGAGGAGTTCTCTGTCAATGTCATCATGTTCCTCCATTCTTTCTCCCTGCTAATTCTAAAGTTGTGTAATTTTATTATGCATGCGTCTTTGTATGGTGGTGCGATGAAAGAATTTGGTATTCCTTTCCCCTTCTTTTAGCCATCTGATTCTCGATTTTTATTTCCAAAGTATCTCCTCTTGATTCCTTCTGTCTTATAGCTGAGTAAGAAGATCTTGTTCTTGATTTGCTAGTGTTTCAGTTCTCTCTTCCTTGATAATTCTCTGCTGGAGCTCATTCATGCTCTGCTCGAGTTTTTTTTGAGCTTGAAAAATATTTCCAAAGGTGGAATGATTCCATTGCTTGATTCGTCGTTTGATATTCTTTAGTCGTTGTTGGAATTAATACATGATTGATCCTTCAAGAGGAGTGTGATTTTCCCAAGCTATTTTGACTATGTTTTTGAAGTTTGGATGAGAGAGCCAGAAAGCTTCAAAACGGAAAGGCCTTCTAATAGAGTCTCTTGGTCTTTGCCATTGAAATGCAATGAGCCAATGGTCTGAGCCTGACAGAGGCAAGATTGAGGCTGTGATGTCTCTGCCCAAGTGAATGGCATTGTCTGAAATGAGAAATCTATCCAGCTGAGATGCAATTTGTTGGGCTCCTAACCTTTTATTATTCCAAGTATAGATTCCATTATTGAATGGTAAATCTATCAACTAGTTATTTTGTATATAATCTCTGAAGCAGCTGCTTTCATTATCCAATTTGACTCTTCCTCCTTTTTTCTCTTCCAGTTTAGTAATCATGTTGAAATCGCCACATGTGATCCATAGTGGGTGTGTTCTAGTGGAATTGAGAGCTTCCAATGTGTTTAGCAGCGAATCTTTTGCAATGAGTCCTGAGGAAAATATACATTTGATAGATGACCATGTATATTAGTTCCTATGAGATGGAAATTGGCCTGTATGAGATGATGGGAGGCATGAAAGTCTATGAGTAAGATAGCCTGCATATTCCATGCAATGGCGAGTCCTCCTGAGGCACCAGAAGCATCCACCGCAACTAAGTGACATCCTGGCCAAGCTCTGGATAGAATAGAACCCAATGTATTACTATTGCATTTTATTTCCTACATGAAGAAGATTTGTGGTTTTTCGTGTTGTATCATGTTTTTTATCATTCTGTATTTCCCCAGGCTGTTGAGCCCCCTTAAATTCCATGAGATGAGCTTCATGGCTGACCAGTGGGTAATGACCTATAGTACTTAGTTAACTTGGAATATCTTCCTGACTCCACCAAAATTTCCCCAATGATGATGGTTCTTTGCATATCTGTATTTCTTCCTCTTTTCTTGCTATCTTTGTGGATATTTTTCCCGTCCCAGTTGCTACCTGGTTGTATGCCTAAGGTTCTTTGTTGATGCACTCTTGAAAGGACTATTTCCATATTTTCGAGTTGCCTATCCGGAATTTTGTCAAACTCTTTCTTTTTGCAAGCTTGTTCAAGACCGAAGATGTCTAGGTCTCGAAGGTCAAAGCTCTCGGGTTCCTTGTCCATGTGGCTATGTTGGCTTCTCTTAGGCATTGAGTTAGTTGTCTTGGCTAGATCTAATGAAAAATTGTTGATGTACATTCATTTTGCCTGCCATAGGACTATGTTTGTCTCCTGGTTAGGAATGGGTGGAGAGGCTGCTCTCTATTGATCCATTTTCTGATCATGCAAATGTATACTAGAATCATTAGGTTGAGGTGAGGCGGATGGCAAGGTGGATGGTTCAACAGATTTGGACAAATCTGCTTCAGGCATGGAAGGTTGTGACAAAATATCAAAGTTGTTACTAGTGGAGGGTGCAGTGGAAGTGGCTAGGGAGTTTTTGAAGACAAGGGGATTTTTTGCATGCTTCTTTCGATTTGTGACCTTGGTGAATCCTGCGGAGTTAGACTTCTCCGGGTTATCACTGGTTTTGGGGGAAGCATTTAATGGATAGTCGCTGAATAGATGGCCATGAGCATGGCATTTTCTACATCTGAAGGGCACATGTTCATAATCTATGGGCTAAATCTATTCAAAATCATCATGGAGAAGGCTTACCGAATCTGTGAGGGCTTTGCTAAGCCGCGTGTAAATGCAGATGCGAGCATACGAGGTGTACCTTCAGAGCTTTGTTTCCTCTGCAATCTTTATGAATTCTCCTAGTCCATTGCCAATGGCTCTTAGCGATTCTTCATCCCAATATTCCAGAGGCAAAGAGTACATTTGAATCCAAACTGGCGCCCACTTGAAGTCCTCTTTATCTGGATTAAATCTTTCAATCCAATCCCTTAAATACAGCCCCGCTGCATTGAAGAAATAAGGGCCTCCATCTAATATTCTATTCCTGTCTTCGATGCAGTTGAATATAGCATAGAAACCTTTTGGCCCTAGCTGTAGGGTAACATGTCCTTTTGGTTTCCATTTTGAAACAATCCATCCCTACAAGGCTTTCTCGGTTGGCCAGAAGCTAATGAATTTACCTATAGGCGCATGATCCTTCATAAACTATATTGGGGCATTGATTCGATGGCTTGGTAAGTCTATCTTGGGGTGATCTGCTGCTATGGGCTTACATGTGGATGATGTCGCTTTCATGGGTTCTGCATTTCTGGTGGAGGTCTTCTCCTATCCTTTGTTCAAATCTTCCTCCTCCTGCTGCTAGGCGGATTGATTCTGCGGCTGTGCCACTGTTCCGGATGATGGCTTTTCATTTTCCTTGGTATTCCATTTGGGATTTTGGCTATCTTTGTTACCTATGGGGGGAGGCCATGTGGCCTCCCCCATCTGAATATTCATTACGTAGACTCCTTCAGTACGTCTGAACCTGCTCTCAAGAGACTATGTTGCTGCACTGGAGGGCTGCCACACCTGTACTCCTGTCGTGTTAGGGTTTTTCAGAAACCCTAGACTACCATGGGTCACGAGTTGTCAGATTTTTTCACTTTCAGCTCTTTACTTCCTTGATATATTATATCTGTGTTCCAATTTGTTTAAATAGATCATTGAATGCACTTAGGGAAAGAAGAAAAATACAAGCGTATGGGATTGGAAGATCATATGTGATGAATTTTCATTGCAACAGGTAAGTACAAGTGGAGTATTTACCCATGGGCGTCCAGCATGAAAAGAAGGCACTCAGGCTATCGCCATGGGTTCAAAATTAATTGGATAAAAGAGGAAGAAAATGATGTCTTCTTGTTGGCTTTTGTGAATAGCCTACTCCATAACAAGAACACTTTTGGTGTAATCACCTATTATTACATATATCATAATGTAACAATGGGTTCACTGCTAGTGAAATTTGAGTGAATAACCATCATGATTTCAGTTTAATGAACAAAAAGAATACAAGAGTTTAAGGAATAAGAAAAATACAATCTAAGTCATCCTCCCTATTTATTATTACATTGTCACTGCTTGTATTTATTCGTATTTATCCCACAGGTGTATAAGCACCTTCAATTCCAATATTGTCATAATTACATATATCATAATGTAACAATGGATTAAATCCTAGTGAAATTTGAGTGAATAACCATCATAATTTGAGTTTAACGAACAAGAATAATACAAGAGTTTAACTAACAAGAAGAATACAAGCCATGTCATCCTCGCTATTTCTAATTATGTTATCCACACTCGTACTTATTCATATTTATCTCTCACACGTACATAAGCACTTTCAATTCCAATATTGTCATAAGAAGCATATGTGTATTCTAGTAGACCTAATTTTCTTAGAATTATATTTTTAAAAAATGAAATACGATGGTAGAACACCAATTAAAATGTATCCAAAACTTGTAAGGTTGAATCGTCATGCATGCTTGCGTATTGAAGTTCCTTTCGCCATTGTTGCAACAATTTCTTAAACTCGTTTGGAAATGGAAAATTTCTTAAAAAACTAAAATTTTGTAAGGTATTTTTCTCTCTATTTCATTCTCTATTTTCATCTATATAGCCTCTTAACTATATTCTTTTACTAGTCATATATGCCAGTTATTAGGTTTGTGTAACCAAGGATTACTTACTATGCTTATGATGATTTTTCTTTTGGACAAGAAATGATTGCATTTATGGAACAATAAGATCAATCGTTTTTGTAAAATATGTAATCTATTGTTAAAAGAAAATTAATATGGTAATTGCGCCTTGAGGTGTTCTACAGCCTAGTATGGGGGTAGATCTCAAATGAAAACGTAAACGTAAACATAAATGTAAACAACCCTGTATGGGTTAGATCTGACATAAAAACATAAACATGTAAACGTAAACGTAATGCTTAACATTTAACATTTCTAATCTAATGTCGGCCATATTGAAAAATGAATCTAAGTATTACTATGTATAAACACAATATAAATTTTAAATATAAGGAGGCTTACGAACACTCAAAAAAATGTATGGTAAATAAAGAAAAATGTAAATAAACTAGAGGTATGGCAAATAAATAAAACCTCATTTTACATGTATTCCATAAACCTGTTTATATTTAAAAGAAAAACTCAAAAACTATTTTTTGTTTAGGTGAAGCCTATGGGCCAAATACCATGGGACGGATAATTAATAATAACATGGGTTGAGTACCATGAGAAAAATAATTAATAATATCATGGGCCAAATACCATATTTATGAAAGAGGTATGGTAAATAATTAAATATAAAAAAGGTATAAAGAGGTATGATAAATAAATAAAAATATATCAAATAAGATTAGAAATCAACATCTAATTATATACCAAGTCTATAGGCCAAATACCATGGTAAATAAAAGAGATATGATAAACAAATATAAATATAAATAAACTAGAGGTACGGTAAATAAATAAAACATATTTTTATATTTACTCCATAAACCTATTTATACTTACTAACACTCAAAAAAGAGGTTTTATTTACGTGAACCCTATAAGCCAAATACCATGGGCCAAATTTTTATTAATACCATGCAAAAAAACATTATTAACCCTAATATAATATTAAAGATTAATATTATTTTATGATTAAATCAATATTCATATTAATTTTATATATAAATTTATTAAATTTATTAACTTTGGATAATACAATATTAATTTTTTATATTATAAAATATATTAATATATCATGATATATATTAACTCGATATATATGGGAGGGAATTACAAAGACAGAGTGATAGAGGTGGAGAGATAAGGGGAGTGACAAGGGATAAATGGAGATAAACTTAAGGATAGTGGAGAGGAGGAATGAAAAGAGAGAGAGGGCGATGAGTGTGAGAGATAGAGAAGGGTAAGAGAGGGAGAGGGAGACACAAAGATGGAGGAGGGAGGGAGAGAAGGAGAGAGGGAGGGAGATAGTGAGAGGATTTGAGGGTAGAGAGAGAGAGAGAGAGAGAGAGAGATGGGGGAAGAGAGATGAAGGTAGGAGATAAAGGGAGAGATAGGACTTGCAAGAGAGGAGGAGAGAGGGAAGGAAGAAAAAAGAGAGAGAGTGAGAAGTGGAGAGAGAGGGAGTTGCAAGGGAGAGATGGAGAGAGAGAGTGTATGTTTAGGGGTGAGATAAAGATACAAAGAAATATAGATATAGAGAAGGGGGGAGACAAGGAGAGAGGAGAGAGGGAGGTATATAGTAACATAGTTGGAGAGAGAGAGAGAGAGAGAGAGATAGGGGAAGAGAGAGGGAGGTAGGAGAGAAAGGGAGAGAGAGGAAGTATGAGAGAGATGAGAGAGGGAGGGAGAGAGGAGGAGAGAGAGGGAATAAGAAATACATAGAGAGTGAGAAGTGGAGAGAGAGAGGGAGTGACAAGGAAGAGTTGGAGAGAGAGTGTGCATGTTTGGGGTGAGATAAAGAGACAAAGAATGAGATATGGAGAGAATGGGGGAGAGAGGGAAGGATATAGTAAGAGATTTGGAGGGTGAAAAGAGAGAGAGAGAGAGAGAGAGAGAGAGTGATAAGGAAGATGGAGAGAGAGTGAGAAGAGAGATAGAAGCAGGGGAGAGGGAAGAGAGATAGAAGCAGGGGAGAGGGAGATAAGGGGAGAGGGAAGAGAGATAGAAGCAGGGGAGAGGGAGATAAGGGGAGGAGAGAGAGAGGGAGGGAGAGGAGAAGGGATGGATAGATCGATATATTGAAGAAAGAGAGTGTACATTTTGGGGGGGATGATATAGAGAGACAAAAGGAGATAGAGATATATATTGAAAGTGAAGAGAAAGAAGAAGAGAGAGA